>JAHWFP010084172.1:0-39942 GCA_023313725.1 Lithobius niger
GAAGAAGTGAGACGATAAATCTAGTTAACTATCTAATCTATGGTATATCCGTTATATCCTGTAGAACAGTCCTAGTCGACGATCGCTTCTCTTTGGACCTCAAGTGGCTGCCATTCCAGAGTATTCAGCAAACCAGAGACACATGTGTCAGAATCGAATCTGCTGAACACCATCTGAGGCGTACATACTTTGTTATACATACCTCCCTTAGGACTGATCGTAGCTTCTCATTTTTTGTTTACATTATTCGTTTGTTTGTTTGTCCATCAGTCAGGGATAAATATAATTCTAGAATAAAAGAATTCTTCCCAAGCTAACCTGCTAAATTCTTCGTCCCAAAACACACCAAAACTGTGCGGAAAACATAGCGAAATAGCAAGATTTCCCCATGTTTTTTTCCCCAGCATCAAAATTATTCCAGAGTCAAAAACTTAACACAAAGAGAAGAGAAGAATAATCTGTTTCGCACCAACGAACCGATTTTTAAGCACACAGAGCCCAGCTAACATACGACTGCCCAGCCGTGGTTACCGTAACGTAGAGTAGTCCTGTGGGTTGTTTTGGTTGAGTTCTGAATGGTAGCTTAGCTGCTGAAAAGTTCGAAAGAAGAAATTTTTACTGTGAAAAGGCTGTGTTGTTGAGTTGGTGTATCCGAATCCCGTTTCGCCAAAAATTAATGAAAATTCGGCGAAAAGGGAATTTCCGTTTCGCCGAATCATCTTCTTTCGCCGAAGGGGCATTCAAGTATTACGTCATCTGGAAGGGGGAGAGAGGGTGTTCGCGTATGATGACGTAAGCCCCGTTATCCAGTAAAAGGGGTGGAAAAAATGTAAACTCGGAGAAAATGTGGATGTACAGGGAAACACCCTCTCTGGGGGGGGGGGCGTAAAGTTAGAAATGTCGTAATACTGGAGGGGGGTTGCTCAATTAACGACGACTGATGACGAGGGGAGTTCAAAATGGCCAATTTGTTGATGACGTAATACTTGAACACCCCGAATCAAACTATTCTTTAAAAATTTAACGTTACAGATACATTCCTAATTGGAAGGAATTTGTGATTTAGTTGCGGTTTCTGATGTTATATGTTTGGTTGCAGCGAGCGAGGCACTTCATTCGGGAAAAAAATATTCGGCGAAACGGTCGTGCACCGTTGAGTTTAACCCTGGTATCATTCCCTTAATATCCTTTATTATGTTTTGTACCTACCGTCGGTTTTTTTTTTAATTGCTATTTACATGCTTGATTAATCTCTACGAATGACTAATGCAATGTTGATTAAATCTTTACTAGCTTGTTTACTCCTCAAAAATGACAGGAAATTGTAATGCGAACCTAACGTGTTATTTAGTCGATCAGGTGTTTTAATAACCATGCTATTTGGCAACCGAATTTTTAATTATGTTGTTTAGGCACAACGAACGTGAACAACAGTAATTTTACATCTTTTGTAATACTCTACAGGTTTGCTCGATAATTCGACGTCAGAAAAAGTACGATACGCTAATTTACGGAAAAAAATGTATCGCGATGATATCGAGTTATCGATTATCGTGCCACCCCTTGAAAGTTAGGCTTGTACCCTGTGAATATAGAACATATTATAGCATGTCTCGCTCGGTCGAGTATTCGTGATCTTCTGATCTCATTTAACTCCTATAGTTACTAAAGTGTGCCTTTTTAACCGCCATTTAACGATTTGCCACTGCCAACTTGATTTTCGTCTTTTTGCAAAAACTTGACCTTTAAGAAACATGAGAGTCTCTGACAAGCCCTTCCACCTTAAGTCCGCGTGTGAAAAGTTGTCATAATTTACGTTTGAAACGGTGCCCGTAGTTCTCTATAACAGATCGCGATTTCACTCCTCTATTGACTTCTATTCGGGAGGCGAAACTTGTGATTACAGTTGAATCGCTGTGGCCGCGAAGCGAGCATTATAATGTGATTTTTGGAAATAGCAGGGTAAAGCGGCCCCACGTTGGCCTAATAGGAATCGACTTAGTCAATTAGGGATCCATTAGACGGACCCGTTGCGGCCACAAACCGCTAAATCACCTCAGCCAGGCTTGGGTTGACGTTGGCAGACGACAAACTGTCGGATAAGTTAAGAACTTCCAACCAAAGAGTATCTTTGAACATCTTATTCGCTGCTCCAGCGTGCTTTCCTTTCCGGATGTTTTCAGAAATCCCGTTGTCGTTAATGAGATTTTGTGGCGGTTCTTTTGCTTTGTTATTTGATTATTAAATCCGTTTTAGTTTGGCGGAGCAAACGTTCAGCGCAGTTAAGGTGTATTGCGATCGGATTGGATGTGAGTTGTGGATTACCCTCTCTTGTGATCCCAGGGCCGGATTTAAGCTCTTGCCGCCTGTAGACCCGACCATAATGCCGCTCTTCAATGCCCCAAACTTCCCCTCCCCGGAATCTTAGTAAACATTTTTTTTTTTTCCCCCCCCCCCCCCCACCCCATCCAGCAACTTTCTTAATTTGTATGTTCGTTTGCGACTCATGAAAAATTGGTAGGGCAAAAATAGCTTATGCTGTGTTATTGAGCAAAGTAATTAAAAATAACCTATTTCCGTTGCCCTTTGAACTTGAGAAATTTTAGGGATTTACTTACTAGGGCCTTGTCCCTTTCTTCCCTTGCTTCCCGCTCAGTTTTACTCGCTCATTTATTTTACTAGCTTATTTTGTTTCACTACTTGATCAACGCATAACAACTAACCTAACATAAAGTGGCCAGGCAATGAAAAGTTAGTAAATAACATAACTACGTTTTAAACAAAAAGTCAGTAGGTTCTGCTCACATATAGCACCTAACCAGCATCCAATCAGTACTGATACGACTTGATGGAGAAAAAATGTTGGAAGTGTTATACCCTGAACAATTCGCAGATATTTTTGGAAACCTCAAAATCGGTCAAAGTGGTACTGTACCGTTACTGTTGTGGAAAACATTATTGATTATTGTATTGCAGATGATAGCAGCAACTTATTTATAACGTCATCTCTTGACACGAGGTGGTATTTAGTAACGTTTTTAGTCTGATCTAAGGTTGGCTTAATTCTAACAATTGATGGCGCTAGCATTTAGTTAAAACCTTTTCATGAAATGTAGAGTGCCCGCACTACTCGCACCACGCTTTTCTAACGTACAATTATGTTTAAGACGTCATGCCGCCCCTAAAAAAAAGAGCCGCTGTAGGCCCGGGGCTCTCGGGCCTACTTATAAATCCGGCCCCGTGTGTTCCCAGTAGGGATTGACCTGCATTGGCATCGGTATCAGCCAATATTACCGGCATCGGGATGGGCAAAAAAAATACACGCAGATTCAAATACTGCTTCCAATATCACTTTTTAATATAGGAAGAGTTGTGGCACTAGTATTTGAAGAAGAGGAACATAAAAATTTTGAGACAGTAACATCAATTTGACGGTTTAGAATTTGGTATGCCAAATGATGTTGCCACGGTGAAGTCTACTTTCAGGTGTCGAGAGGTGAAGATCTTGCAACCAGTCATTGAACCGTTTTTGTCGGCGATGTTTACAGGTGTCAAGATGGCACAGGACTACTAACTGATGAGAGCTTAGCAAGCGGAGTTGGACCAGTTCATTAGGGCGTAGTTTTTGGCTGGGTCTGGAGCAAGCACGAGACCCGGAATTTCGGCTCAAACACGATGACCCAGTCCCAGTGTGACCCAGCGACCCTATAACTGACCCAGTGACTGTAGAAATTCGGGTCAGACCCAGTTCCCCTGAAATTCGGGTCAGACACAGTGAACCTTTGGGTCAGACCTGGTGAACCGGCAATGGAGATTAATCGCGATCTTTAATTTTTGCCCTATAAAATATGCATTTGGTGCTTTTTCACCTGAAAAATTTTTCGTTTTTATGTGAGGTCGAAAATTAAATCTTACCGTTTGATGCCCACTGTGGCATTTGCTTATCAGGAATTAATTTAAAAGAAACAGCAGTATCTTTTATAACTAGTAAGATATAGCAATACTTAATTAGATAAAAAACTACTATAATGTTGCTCGCATCGCTATATCTCATTTAGCGAAAAACTCACCTGCTGCAATGTCACTATTATCACTAGATATTTTTTCTGTCATTTTAAACTTACACGTTGTCACATCACACGTGTCACTGAAATGACATTCAGTAACACAAGTGACGTCACAAAGTGTGCCACTGGCTGAAGAGAGAGAATTTGTCGACTATCATTCAATGTCAAAAGCTTTTCGGAAAATGACATGCAGTGACACAAATTTACGTGACAACATGTGTGGGCCGACTTTGCTATCAGAGGTTCACAAAACCACATACACTGACAAGTGACGTGTCAACATTGACGCCTTTAAAATGAAAAGTGAGGGGGAGGGGGGGGGGACCACAATCGGAAAAAAAAGGTAAAGACCCAAATCTTTAAAAGAGAAATAATTGAAGGCAGGTGACTATTATTCCAACGCTTACTTCGAAAGTCTACGTTTTGACCTGTTTCGAAAGAATGAACAAAACGGCTGATCAAAAAAAAAAAGTAAATGATCATTGAAAATCAGAATTATTCCAATCTGGAATCAGATTTCTACAAGAAATCTGCTACCTCTCTTCACTCTTTCCGGAAAGAAATTTTTGCATACGCCTTGCAAAATGCCTCCGTTGTAGTTCCGTAGAGTCATCAAAACTAAACTAAATTATAAATTTTTCTTCTTTTTCTTTTTCTTAGTTTTTCGCTTTCTGTCGGCCCTTTTCGTGCTGATTGTCCCCACCTTGTCCCTGTCATGTTTCCTTGTTTCCTTGTTTCCTTGCTTTCCTTGTCGCGTTTCCATACTTCCTTGTCATGTTTCGTTTTTTCGTGTATGATTTTGTCATATCGTTAAGGCTTTACTACGTGTCTTGTTTCAACCGGCGCGCTAAATTATTTGACTAATTTGTTGTCATTTGTGTTTTTCCTTTGGCGTAAAAAAGACCTCGGTCTTATCATCAACTGTAGTCTCATATGTAAATATACTACGCAATAAAAGCCATTTCTGATTCTGATTCGGAAATATTGGGACCGTTGAGTCAGTTTCATACGATCCTCAAACAGTCTTTGTTTTAGTGGTTTTCTTTATGAAGTTTTTCCACCGGAAAGGAAATCAAAATAAAAGCGGGGGGAGGGGGCGGGGGAGAGGGCACTATTGGTGGCACGTGTATGACCGGATTTACAACCATGGCTTCTGTTCGCTTTTTTCGGATCATGACGATTTCCTCTTACCATACATACGATTCGGCCGGCTAGCCAACGTAAATGACTACGATTTACTGGAAATTGATAGTCTGGTTGTTTCTCGAAAGCCATTTTTTATTCGTCCATTGCTCGTCGACGTGTAGAGAAAGAACACAGTTTATAAAATGAAGGATGGACCGGAAGTTAGTGTCTGTGGCCTTTAAACTTCCTGTGCCTAACGGACCGGAGTTTACACATGAAAAGAAAACATCTTTTTCTGTTGCTAGCAACGACTTTTACGCTGCATTATTTTTATTTGAGCTGGAAATTTTTAATGAAACTTACAAGCAGTTACAGAATTTAAAAGGACATAAATCCTTCCGGTATATCATGCGACCCGATGAGATTACAGTTGGCAACATTTACACAGGTTAGAGTTAATGTCGCCAAATCACCTCGCAAGCAAGAAAAAAAAAACAAGAAAATTATTGTGTTGGCAACATTTACACACGTTTGAATTAATGTCGCAAAACTTAGTCATGCAGGAAAGCCAACAGGGATTTATGGTCCCTGTAGGATAAACAGGGAGGAAAGACAAATACACTGGATTAGTGATGAATTAATACAGATGAAAAACTATTTATGTTCCCTTTGAATTTAAATGTCGGACTACTAGAGCGGGAATTGAACCCTCTACCTTTAAGAGTGGCAGGGCTTCTACCTTTGCCTTAATAGGGCGAGGGTTCAATGCCCGCTCAGGCAGTATGACAATTAAAGGCGGGTTGCAACCATATGAAAGTATGTAGCACTATAGCGCCACCAAATTCTCTCTAGTGTTTTGCTTGTAACAAGCAAGGCGATTGCACAATGCAATCAATATCTTTTTAACGCAACAAGCAAGACACGAGCCTCCGTAATTATTGAGTAAAAAATTGGTAGGTTCTCGTGCACCTGGAAGCAAACTGTGAAAGTTAACGATATTATTGCCAATATATGGCGCCACGGTGTTTTCTTTATATTCTACCGTGGCGCCATCTAATGGCATCATTATCGTTAATCTTTACAGTTTGCTTCCAAAGGTGCACGAGAGCGTACAAAATTTTTACTCAATAATTACGGAGGTACGTGGCTTGCTTGTTGTGTTAAAAGAAATTACTTTGTGCACCTCTATGCTTGTTGCAAGCAAACGCTAGAGAGAACGTGATGGCACTACGTGCCGCACACTTTCATTTGGTGGCAACCCGTCTTTAAGCCCAAAAGGCAACTTAAATACGTTTGCGTCTGTGTTAGATAACTATAGGATACTGTGCAATTTTATTTTTGCTGATTGGGGGGAAAGGAATGGGGCGCAGCTTCGTCCGGGAAGTTTGGTTGTCAAATAACACTATTTTACGAGCGCAATGAGAAACACTCATCTTCACTGCAGTCCTCGGATGCCTCGCCAGTTGTTTGTTGATACTTTTTTTACGATTAGATAATATCCATCCACTGGAAATATACTACCTTTTGGCCTCTCTATCAACTGTGTACTGTAGAGCCCTTATGGTCCAAACCCATCCTGCCGCTGGAAAATCCCATAATGCGACGGTTGCGTCAGTTGCGTCAGATGCGTCAGTTGCGAATTAGACTTTTTTAGTGCAAACGAAGCGACGATGAAAGTTCAGAAGGATAGCAAGAATTGGATGTATCTGCATAACAGGCCTGCTTACCATTCTTATCGTGTCCTGGGATGCGTAATTTGCAGCGTGGGAAACACATCCCAGGATATTCTTATTATGTCTTAGAATGTACAATTGGTGGTGTGGGAAACACATTCCAGGACATTCTTACCTTGTCCTGAAATTTGTAATTTGTAGTGTGGGGGACACATACCAGGACATTCTGACCATGTCATGGAATCCATAATAAACAAAGGTAACAAGCTAAAAACAAAGCAGCAATGCAGTCCATTCTTCGGCAGCAACGTAAAAACACCCACAACACAACGTACTAAAGCTTGCCAGTTTCAATTAAAGAGTATTAAACCACTTTTCCTTTTATTTACTGAAAAGTTTTTTTCGTGTATTTTTTTCGGGGTCTGTTGTTGGCATAAATTTCTTCATCTTGAGTTCAAAGTTCTATAATTTTCTCCGTTAAATTAAAGTTGTCGAACTTTGCTTCATACTCACTTTCAAGATGGCGGGTCTGGCAATGCCAGCAGTAGTGTGCTGATCCCGTATTTTTTATGTTGTATATCTTTTAATTGGCTTTTATTGTGACCAAGACCATCAATAATCTCGTCGAAAATGTAATATCGTTCTTACGTGTCCTTGTGGGAATGACCTGTCAGGAGGTTTCCTTAATTTTATTGCTTCATACCGTTGTTTTGGTATACAGCTCGTGTGGTCAAATATTTTTATTGTAATCTAATTGCAGTTCCAGTTTTGCGTGATGTTCCTTCCTCCTGTAGTTCATTGAATTTCGAACGCAGTTAATTTTATGGCATCATATAGGGTCATAGTTTCCTTATAAGCCTCAAAATGTTTAGTTGCCAATAATTGGTTTAGCTGCAGAGTGCCTTTATTTTTAGGCTATTTAAAAACAACTGAATTACTTGTATTTACTGTTTTAACTGTTCATTTAATTGTATCATGAAAAGACAAGAAGGTTGATGTATTGGTCCATTAAGTATGTCCATTCATCATTATAGTAGAAGGACATAACGCGCATGTTTGTAATTGTTGCTTTCTTGTATTGTTGCCCTTTTCTTTATTCTTCGTGTCGATTGCAGCATGTCAAAGATGGTTTTCCGCTTGAAATTACACTTCTTTTCGTCTACAGCGGGAAAGATAACCCGGTTTGGGCCGGGTTCGGCTTCCTTAAGTAAAAACAACAACAAACATTCTTTAATGGCATGTATACGGTTGGCAGAGACAAGTTGCATTGTTGCCTAGCAACAAGGTGTAAAAACAAACGACAAAAGGCAACTGGTAACCTGAAGCCCCTTATTTCCGGAACCGTTTTACATATGTATTTTGTTGATTTGCGAACTGAAATAGATTTTGGAAATTTGAAAAAAAATTGGATAATGGATTCAAAATGGGTCAAACGTGACGACGGATGAGAAACTCCGCCACTTTCTTGACACGCACTTCACTGAAATAACGCCCACTTTGTAAAACAAGAGACAGATAACGACACTGCGACGTTCGGTCCGATTTGACGCTTTTTTGTTTACAACACGGTAGCCTGTTAATACAAAGCGCAGATATACATATAGGGGGGGGGGGGGAGGATTGAGGCTTAATGGCGCGTCGACAGCTTGGTCATTAGCGCCCTACATATAGGCTTACGGCTGTTATTGTAAGCGAATGAAAGCTTCTTCATACCCGTAATCTGGGGTTTTCTTGACCATATATACCTGCATGCTTGGTCCGGCATTGTCCAGTTTAAACAAAAGAGACATGCTGCATTGATATTGGACAACTGACCTTCATCGTGAAGCAAAACTTGTTCAATGAATCATGTTGTTACTCATATTCAAGAATTGGACTCTTCTGAGCCAGCTGGCCTGATTGGAAAGGTGTTGTTTCATTCTGTTGTCAATCCACAGAATAACTTTCGTTAAAACGTCGACTGGACTTAACATTCTTTCAATTTGTACGAGTTGTCTTTCATTCCTGTATAGAAATTGTCTTTTGCACAGTATGACACAACTAATTTTTCCGCAGTCTGTAGGAATCCTATCTTAGTTTATTGTAGCTCCGCTATGAAGACACTCCAATGTAATCTTAGATCGCGCACCACGCGAAAACCACAAGGACTATCCAAGCACACTTTGCATGCAGTGGCACGGGAGTCTGGACAAGATTTATATAAAAAAAAAAGGCCGGAATCGGACATGGGGTTGATGAACCATCAGGGTGGCAAAATGGACCAATAGCAAGAGCCAAAATCCAAAAAACAACGAGACGTCGAAGCCGTTTCTAATTGTTAAAGGCATCCGATTGTTAAAAGATTGATTGTTGTTGTTGATTGTTGAATACTGTTCTGGCCTCACTAGCAGACATGTGTCTGTTAACTGTAAGCAACTAAAAGCATATTTTGTAAGGCTGGGCGGACCCCGATTACCGATTCAGAATGCCTCACGTTACCGACATTTATAATATGGGTAGAAATCGAGCTCGGTATATAAAATCCAGCGAGATCGGTAATAAACCAATTGAAGATACCTTTCACATTATAACGCAAACTGCCTTTGCCTGGTGGAATGATGTCACTACTTTCAAAGCCCGACCCTTTTTAGCCAAACATCCAAACAGCAAAGAAAGCGGAGCCCGCTCCATTATGTCGATAGCGAAAATGACGACGGCCCTAGTAATACATGTCTTTGGGTGTGTTTGTGTTTTAGTGCAATCTTGGTTTGTCAATTTGTTCGTGTGTTGACTTATATGACACCCAAAACAACTGCCATTGTTGGGTGTGTCATACAGGGGGTACGGTTTTTGCTATAGCTGTTGTTCGTTTGCATTTCAGCTGTAAGAAATGCTTATTTTAACGATGATTGTGTGACTACTAGTCATTGAGATGGATACACTGATGCCAGTGCACCAGATGGTCTGTTTGAAGTGCTTGTATTTTGGTGCATGTTTTGGCATCATTAGTTGTTCTGGATTGTCCTTAAGTGGAAAGCTAATGGTAGGTAAATTTACATTAAGAAACAAGTACTTCGGCACAATTGATGACCTAGGAGAATGTCCTGAACTGTAATCGTGTAGCTGGTTGAATCCGTTGGGGTCATGAACATGAACGACATAAATACTCAAACGACCAAGTTTCAACCAACATTTAAAAAAATCAAAACCACTATTTTCACTTAGGGATCAACTGAATTGACCTTACCAAACCTAGCCTTAACTAACCTAATGTAACCTTAAAGGCGCCTTTTCACCTTTCCAATTCCTAGGTGGCAGCATCGTAAAATCGTCGAGCAATATAAAGAAAATAGCGAAAATTTCCCAAAAATGAACAACACTTCGCAGCAGCGCCGCAAATTTTCATAACTACTATCACGTGACCCACATCAGCCTATTGGATGACGGAGAATCTGGAAAGTGGATGCTGTGTTTAGAATATGGGCCACGCTATCGAAATGGTGAACCAGCGCCTTTAAGTTCAGGAGTGATGGCTAAACTTATTGGAAAGACGTCATTACTGCCTTCCATACATGCAGACTTATAAATATTTCCGATGATATTATGTAGCCATGGCAGGTCGTCTTCAGATGGGTGTTGGATGAAAGGATACAAGATGTTATTAGCCTTGTTGGAAAGTATTCATCCATCCTGTACTAATAAGGTCTGCAGCTACACACTCTCACTGACAATGTATTGTTTTCCGATTTCAAAGTACTCGAGTGAACTCTTAAAGTTCGTATTAACGGGAGGCATGTCTTCATTCCAACGAGGCCAATAAAAATTACGTATCCATAATACGTTTATGCCGCTATATAGCTGTGATGGCGCAGAAATGTGTGCCGTTTTTCGACTTTATTACACTCGCGTGAGCTGCATTATCTTAAATGGTAGAATAGTACGAAAAGGTGGTGATGTAATTCTGTGTACCAAGACCAATTAAAATTCTGTGTCCTAAATTGGTTATTTGAAGATTTCCTAGCTGTGCAATAGTGGTGAAAGTGTGTGTTATTTTGCAACCAAATACTCCTGTGAGCACTGCAACTTAGATGGCTACATACACTAGGCTTGTATGAAAGGCAGGGTTGTAATCTTTCGAACAACGCTCACAAAGTTGCTCTTTAAAAAAAAACAGGGACCATTCTACTCCTTTGCAGATGCGTAAGCATGAAAATGTGTAGTAAAAGTTGAAAATATTCCTGTAGTCACCACGACTTGTTTTTTTTTTTATTGATTTATTTCTCAAAGTGTAATCCTTACCTTCGCCAAACATAAGACACATCGACAGCACTAGCCTCCAGTCACATGTTTTGATTGTGGAGTTACCCAGGTTTTTACGTATCATATGGCAAAGCCATCCTCCATGGGTGTTGTTCTGGCACATGACTTGCATACGGTAGAAAGAACCCTCATCAACACCGGCTTACTCATAATGACATAAGCCAGCTTACTCATAATGACACCGGCTTGCTCATAATGTCATACGCCGATGTTGATGAGGGTTCTGCTGTTTGTAAGTCATAACTACATATCAACATATTTGATGCAAAAGACATCAATAACAAATACGAAAAAATTAACATGGCATTACTTACATGTGTGCTTACTTTCCATTCTTGATAGCCCACAAAAGCTACTTTACAAAGTTTTTTCCACGTGGAACAAGTTGCTTTTGAGGCGAGACGATAATTATTTTGGCGTGTACTCGACCTCGACTCGATTACATATACAGTCTCAACGTGGATTCATGCACAGTTTAGCAGTTCATCTGTCTGTATAGGGATAATTTTACAGCCTAACTAAACAGCAGAGTTGACGGGTTCATATTTTGTAACTGGCTAACTTATCGGGGTGGCACGAAAATAGATAATTCGATAATATCACGATGCATACTTTTGTCGATTATCGTATCGCACCGTTTCTGATTTATCGAATTATCGTGCAAACCCCGAGGCTTAAATTGTCATATCTCGCAAACTGTAATAGCTAAAAACAAGCGGTTTGCGGCGTTGCGTGTCGAATTACAAGTGCTCTCCAACCAAGTGTGTAATATGATTGGAGAGTTAGTTTAATGCCGACAATATTTAATCATTAAGTAGCAGCACAACTGCTGAATTGTTTCTACATAGTGAGGAAGTGATGGACAATGGCACATGTATTTTCATGTCTATACTTGTAACGGGTTGAGGTGCAGGTGGAGAGTAATGGTGACGACGCATAATTGCGACTTAGGTCCCGTTTACCCTTTCCCTCACCGTCCCATGTGCCTCAGTCCCTTCTGAAGTTATTTCAGCTTCAGAATTTGTTTTATCGAGACAATTTGAAAAAAAAATGACCTACGTGACCCCGCGGCAAGTGTCACCCAGTTACCTAGTGGTATTTGGGAAACCCAGTTTTGGGTATAGTTAGTGGAAGTCCCCAACCTACGGGAATTGAATTGGTCTTTTCTCTTGTCGGGTATTTCCCTTTCCTTTCCATCGAGTAGGGACTCCCCTTAGCTTCAGGCCGCATAACGCTGTTCAGGTTATCAAACAGAAATGTGTTATTCTTTTTTTCTGACAGAATAATTTAAAATATAAAAACGCAATAAAATACGTAACCTCATAGCTGCACGTTAAAGTCTCATTGTGTCTATCACAATATTATCGTTAGGATCCATCCCTTGTTCCGGATCGCGACCCCATCGGCCAGATGTGGAACGATTAGTCGTAAAGTCTCGTGGATAACCTACGTTAAAATATGCTGTGTACGTTTCAACTCAATAGATAACTGCAACAAAAAATAGCGCCCGTGCTACGGTTAGTACAGGCATAAGTAGCAACTCTGCGTGCAACAGCGATGGCGTCTTCAAGCCAAGACTGACTGGGGTAGCGTTGCTGTGGTAAAATGAGATTTTGACTACGTTGAATCAACTGGCCTGGATCCGGGAAGAGAAATTCGCACAGCTTCCGCTCCCAGACGACCTTGTGACAACGGAGACAGTATGACTTGAATGCATTTATTAGCCCCTGGCGTTATTAATTTTTAAAAAATTTTTACAATTAGGAACAAATGAATGTACCGAATAAAAAGAAAGTCTAATTTTAACCCTTATAGCCCATGTCAAACTGAGTGGATTTTTTTTAGTTACTCAAGTCGGTTGCGGGATTCGAACCGGCATTCACTTGATTTGGAGACGAGGATGTTGAGCACTGGGCTATTGCTGCTCGCTTTACTCGGGGTCCCCTCACAAAGCTCATATTGCACATTGGGACTGAAGTTTTTTATCGTTCAGTAGTCGTCCATTTAAAGGGACTATTAAAGTAAAAACCAAGCAGTACTACAAGATAAAAACACAACAACGTTTCGAAAATTTTCAATTTCAAAATTTTCAAAACCACTGGTTTTTATCCTTTTAAACTGATGGTATTGTACCATTTTATTTTATTTTATATTTTTATTGTGATTATGCTTTTCCATAAGATGACTTAGTGGCATTTGCCCTTTTATGCATACTTGATGACGAAAATTGAAAATTTTCGAAACGTTGTTGTGTTTTTATCTTGTAGCACTGCTTGGTTTTTACTTTAATAATCTGTTAACGTGCTGTTTTACTCCATTTAAAGGGACGACAGGCTATAAAAAGTTAAAGCATGAAACAAGATGATGAACATGCAAAGATGAATCCATTTCGATTAATCGTGTAATAAGAAAGTAAAAAGGCTTGAGCAAAATACAAATCGGCATTAAAAACATAAACGAATTTATTTATTAATACACCATTCTCTAATATTTTGCTTAATTTGTCCGAAGTTGGTCAAAGTATTAAGTTCAATTGGTAGCTGGTTAAAAATTTTAAAAACTTTTAACATCTTGTTTCATAACTGTTTTGCACCAAAGGCATTTCTTATCTAATGGTTTCATCCCTCTGATAACTTTTCTTTGAAACATTCATCACTATTTTTATAGTCTTTATTAAAGGAATTGTTTGAAATCAGTAACATTGATGTATAGCAAATTTTTTAATTAATTTCAATAAAATCAATATATAAATTAATAAATAATATTGGGCAGGAAGTTTCAGATATTTTGACTCAAATATAAAAATCAATCTGAACACATCAATAGTTTTAACCATTATTCAGAAATAAAGTATAACTAAAGGTATAAAACGACACCTAAAATTATGCGTGTGTAACCACATCTTTCATTTTCAATGTGAAATCCATTGATGTACAAATTCCTTTACACCAAACATACTAATTTTCAGGTCTTTTTCTTTCCATCTAAGAGGAAAATGTAAGGGGACGGTGTAGAGATAAACAAAATAACTAAAAAGGGATGCGCTGATTAGTGAGCGAAGCAAACGAAAATCAGTGTTAGTTGGCCATTGTGTGCAAAAATGGGATTGAAGAAACTTTTGTATGCGAAGCGTGGACAGACAATAAACAATTTGGCTGTTTAACGACTAGTCGGACATTGGAAAATGTTAAAATTATCAATCTGAAAATATATAGACATAATACTCCTCCAGAAAAAAAAAAGTCGAGATAAAGATAAGACAGTCTCTCCGTTTGTACGTTCAGATATATTCATAGTGATATCCACCCAAAACTGGTATAAGAAATGCTGCCAAGTTTCCAAAAAAGGTCGGCCCTTGAAGGTAGTGGTATCATTCAACCAGGGAAAGGCCGCCTGGATCGCACCGAATAATCGCACCGAATAATACTTTGGACGTTAAATGAAAACTTAGATTGCTACAGCAATAGCAATGTTTTAGTTTTCATTTAACTTTCGAACTATTAGTCGGTGCGATTAACTTGGCTAATAGGATGAACCTTAGTGGTCTTTTCCTGGTTGAATGATATCGCTACCTTCTAAGGCCAATCCTTTTGGGAAACTTGGCATCTTTTATACCAGTTTTGGGTAGCTAACGCTTTACTACCCAAGATTTGATAATCAACGAAGAACCCAGGCAGGGGAACAGAGGAGTCACCAGTGTAGAAGCAAGGGTTAAAATTATTTTGTACGTAAATAAATGCTGCAGTATTTATAAGCCTACTGAAGACATGGTTGGAAGGTACAGCATTTTATCGTTGTGGTGTCTCTGTTATTTGTAAGGACGAGTCGACTAAAATAGTATTGAGTTTTGCATTTACTGTGTATGGTATTCAACTATGCATGCCACTACAAACATAATAGAAATAAGTCACTGGAAGTGTGGGTTAATGGACGTGGGTCACTTTTTCAGACCAGCCCAACTACCTATACCTGACCCACCTCAGCCGTTGACCCATGGCCCATGCAAAAGAAAGTAAAATCCACCCAAAACCAAAACTGGTATAAAAACCCGCCACGTTTACCAAAACGGTGGGCCTTTGTTACTAGCTAGTCAGTAACATAAAAACAACGTTATTGACGCATCTTTCTCTCTTTAAATGGTGGACACTCAGCCTTTAACTTTTAGTCTTCTGTACAGCAGTACCGACTGAGAAGACTATTGCAACGACTTTGTCCGTCCGTCGCTTTTTTCAACTTCGCAACGGTTCGAGACGACCACTGTTTACAACGTTAGATTCAGTGTCAAAAGTTAGTTAAATAACATGGCAAATTAGAACATCGTTACCTCCTTATAGCTAATAGACTTCTTCGACGTAACTAAATTAAATAATAACATTTCATCGTCGAATTGAAATCCTAAGAATTTGTGTTAACGCAGCCGTAAAAACAAAAACATTTTAGCTTCGTTTAAAAGAGTCTTGACGCAATGCAGCATGAATGAATAGGCTTACGGTCGAACCAAATTCTCCATTAGGCGTATATCTGCTACTTACGAAACTAAAACTGCCGTTAAAAAAATTAGGCCTAAAATCACGTTACCATGGCAACGTCAAGATGCTACGAGTCGCTGCTGGCTTTCTCAACAGCGTCTCTCCTGTCCCTTCCCTGTACTACCTGCACTGCACTGCACTGCACTGTGACTGAGGTTGGCGCTAATGACCAAGTTGTCGACGCGCCATTAAGCCTCAATCCCCCCCCCCTGTACTACCACTGATCTATATAGGCTATAGGTTACTGATCTATATAGGCTATACGTTGCGCATTACGTTGTAACACTAACTGTGTGCCCGGATCGAGGCATACCGTGTTGCAAAAATGAATAGGCTTACTGTATACCATCCAAATCTCCGTCAGTTGCTACTTACGAAATGAAAGTTGTAAATTAGGCCTAAACGCTGACAATTACGCCTAAAATGTAAAATAAGCTTAAAAGCTAACACATTTTTAACGGGCAATTCTGATGGTTACTGCTTTTAGACTATATAATACAGATAGCTGTTGCAATACGTGATAGAGAAGTATGCGTCACTATTGGTAGTGGCAGAACTGTACAGAAGACTGGATGCGACTAAGTAGTCGCTGTCGCCGCTTGTCACTTTTCTTTATCCCTGTACCTTTCCCGTACATTTATCACAATTTGAAAGATTTCTGTCGCATTGGGATTTATCCTCAACATGCCCAAAATATGTTTTTAGTTGCTTACAGTTAACAGACACATGTCTGCTAGTCGGGCCGTCTTTTTAGTCTTCTGTACAGCCGTACCGGCTGAGAAAACTATTGCAACGACTTTGTCCGTCCGTCCGTCGCTTTTTTCAAATTCGCAACGGTACCAGAAATTGTCGACCACTGTTTACAACGTTCGATTCAGTGTCAAAAGTTAGTTAAATAACATAGCAAATTAAAGCATCGTTGCCTCCTTATAGCTAATAGACTTCTTCGACGTAACTAAATTAAATAAAAACATTTCATCGTCGAATTGAAATCCTAAAGATTTGTGTTAACGAAGCCGTAACAACAAAAACATTTTAGCTTCGTTTAAAAGAGTATTGTCGCATTGTTGCATGAATGAATAGGCTTACGATCGAACCAAATTCTCCATTAGGCCTATCTGCTACTTACGAAACTAAAACTGCCGTTAAAAAAATTAGGCCTAAAAAATGAAAGTTAGATCTAAAATCATGTTACCATGGCAACGTCAATAGTTGCTACGAGTCGCTGCTGCAACGTTTCTCCTGTCCTTTCCCTACTGCCACTGATCTATATTAGGCTACGTTGCGCATTACGTTGTAACACTGTAACTGTGTTCCGCGGAGGCATACCGTGTTGCAAAAATGAATAGGCTTACTGTATACAATCCAAATCTCCGTTAGTTGCTACTTACGACATTAAAGTTGTAAATCAGGCATAAATGCTGACAGTTATGCCTAAACGTAAAATAAGCTTAAAAGCTAACACATTTGTAACGGGCAATTCTGATGGTTACTGTTTTTAGGTTATATAATATATATATCTGTTGTAGTGCATGATAGAGGTGTGCGCCTCAACATTGGAAGTGGAGGAACTGATCAGAAGACCAATGCGACTAGATAGTCGCTGTAGTCCCTTGTTATCATTAACAATCGATTTTTAACAATCGGATGTCTACAATGAGATGATCTACAGTTATTGGCGGCGACACACTTGCTTGTGTCTAGATGAGCCAATGTCAGAGGCGTAACAAAGTGTCTCTGGGCCCATAGGCAACATTTTTGGTCGGGCCCTCCCCCATTTACGGCCCCCCCCCCCCCACAATTTTTTGCAACATTCGCATAGGTTACAGTGAATTTAACAAAACCATTTTTCACATAGGAAAAATAGGAAAAGGAATACCTTTACAACATTTACACGTGTCTGAAGTAATGTTGCAAAACTGGGCCACACAGGAAAGCCAACTGGAAGGAATATACCTTTAAGTAACAGCTGTGAACTAATTGCATTGCGCCCATAAAACCTTGGTGTTACTTAGTTCATGCACAGAGTCCGTAAAGCACTTCACACTTGCAATTATGGTTAACAACTTAGTTCTTTCGCTGTGGTTCCTAGAAATTTTCAGTGGTAAGTTCGCTAGATCCACTGAATGCGACGCGGATAGCATAACAAGTGGTAAGTTTGCTAGATCCACTGAATCCGACGTGAATAGCACAAGAAGTGGTAAGTTCGCTAAATCCACTGACTGCACCGTAAATAGCATAAGAAGTGGTAAGTTCGCTAGATCCACTGAATGTGATGTGAATAGCATAAGAAGTGGTAAGTTAGATCCACTGAATGCGACATGAATAGCATAAGACATGGTAAGTTCGCCAGATCCACTGAATGCGACGTGCATAGCATAGTAAGTGGTATGTCTGCCAGATCCACTTAATGCGATGTGAATAGCATAAGAAGTAGTACTATACTTGCGTGTCCACGCCGACTTAGTCCGTGCTGCTGGCACTTATTCCAACCGAGAGCATAGGGGCTCGTCATCTCGTCGCTCGCGCGCCACATGGATACTGAGCACTAAATATAATGAAACCAGCCAGAAGTCATATCGTAGAACAATCCATACCTGTATTGAGCGTTATTAAATTTTACGCTTACGTGCTGTTATCATCACTGGAACTCGTGCTGAATTCGAAGTCATTATTTCTACCACTACATTGTCCCTATTTCTACCACTACACTGTCCCTCGCATTGTCCAGAGCGATCTGAGAAGGGTTTTAGCATCGAGGTAAAAACCTTGGCCATTACCGGAATTTTGACTGGGATAGCAAAAACTGAAAAGCTTCTTAGATCGCTTTGGGCAACTTAGTGATACAAATAATAACTTAGAACGTGAGACAAGTTACCAATATTGACGTTCAGCGTGAGATCCAGTGATGATAATAGTGATTATAAAAAAAAAAAACGGATTTATGACCCCTTTTATTATATGTATAGTACTGTATCCATGAGACGAGATAACGAGTCCTAGTGATCGAGAGACTCTACTGTACCTCGTCCGAGGTGAACTGCTGTCATCTGGACGTTGAAAGATCTTCCCTACTCTCTCAAACATCGACTGTGATCAACCTGGGCGAACTTCCTGAACTCTTGGTGTGGGATGTGCGGGTTTGACTGGGACCTCCTATAGTGTGGCCCTGTTCGGTGCTTTGCTCACCAGTCCCATTCGTTTGGCATGTTGCAGTTCGCATCACTTAGTTTGGGGCTTAGATCACCTCTCTTTTTACTCCTCCTTCGTGGGTGGTACCTGTTGCAATTCTACTGACTGGATACCACCCCCGGTGCTACTGCTGCACCACTTGCGCACGCAACAGCTAAGCTACTGTCTCTTTTAATATTATTGAAGGTCATTATACAGTTCTAGGTTCAGTGTACAGGATATTTAAAAGAAACCATTAAATAATATGATGGTTTGTCATTTATAACTGAATTAAAGGAAATAATAAAAAGATGGCTTTTCACGTGTTTTATTGTAGAATTAAACCTGAATTGGTGGTTCAACTTAACTGAGAGTGCAATAAACTAAAAAAAAACTTCAAATGTCATGGTGTGACTGACCATTCTTTTTTTTTTTTTGGGGGGGGGGGGAGTAAATAATTGAACGATTTTTGTGTAGCTCAAGCAGATCGATGTGCAGCATTACGTCATGGCAACGCATCAGACCGGATTTTACTTCGTCGGTAACTGGTTAATCTCTAGTTTCGACGGAGTCGGTTTAAAGGCGTTAATAACCCAGATGTTACAGAATGCCTTAATGATTTTATAGCAATGAAGAAGATATTATTTATTAGTTCGAAATTCGAAATCAAACCCTTACGATAGTCGAAGACATGAATGAAAGTGCTGCTTCTTCATTTTCTAAGCTGTGTTGAAACCACCATCCTGTCTCGGCAAGAGGTTCTGAATAATGAAGTCTAAAAAAAATTTCTTTTGCAAAAATGTCAAGTTTTTAAAGGAATTAACTCCCTGCTGTTTTCTTTTTCTTTTTTAATTTTTTGTGGCTTTAACACAAATTCTAATCTTATCCAACAGGCGATACGGGATCATGATTTTATCCTTGGTTTTGCCACTGGAGGGGATGATTTCCCCAGAATATGCCCCCCCCCCCATCCTAAATATGCATAATTGTTGATAATTTCTTTTGCCTACGATGCAGTAGACCGCAGTACTAACTCAAAACTTCATAATCGCTGTCAATATGCTATAACTTATTATATGAAATAGCCTAATTCTGCTAGTGATGGACACAATTCCATTTGGGCGATCTTGAGAGTCCATTACCTGTGTGTCCAGTGAGCCGCAAGTGAACAGACCGTAACATTCAATTGGAAAGAAACTCTAACTACTACCGCCTGAAATCTAGTGCGCAGCGCCACACTGGCATGCGGCTGAGAGTGGTGAACCAGCACTGTAACCCCACCATGTGCGCATAGCACAGGATCTGTATTTTAACGGCAAACAGAGTATCCTCGAACAACTGTATTATCTTATGCCTTAAAGCAAGTCTCCAATAGGCAGTAGCACAGAGTTGGCCAATGAGGTAAATGTAGCCGCAGCTCTTCTGCATGGATCCGATAACCTTGACAGTTCCACTGAATGATGGTATGCGCAGTCGCAAGGGCAGGCTAAAGATTTATATCTTCTCCTTAACCTTCCCTCCGGGTAACTCGAAAACATTTTTATTCCTACCAGAATCCATAGATTGGGTGACGTCCATGACGAAGTTGCCCTCGAAGGAGGAAATAGCTCTGGAGAATTGGAGCAAGAAATCTTTTTCTGCTTCATGGGCAAAGGAGGATTAAGTTGTTGAGGGGATTCAACGGTCCCCTTAGCTGGCTGGTGGTTTAACGACTCTTTCACCTCAGTGGCAGGTGGTGACATCTTCACGGGAAGTTTCGAGGCCTTGCTGGCATTACCTTTCTTATTTGGCTTTTTCATAGGTGTTCTGTTTGGGCGGAGGCTTAACTGATGCTTTCACCTTCCTGATAGCAGTCAGTAGCACAGCATGAACCATAGTGGGAGCAGTAGCAGGCTGGGCAGATGTTGACGGGTAAACAGCTACTGGGCCCAAAATACCCTGCAATGGTGGATGCTGCTGTATCAATAAAGTAACTTGCTCACCATCCAGGTTAAAGACCTCAGCTCAGTGCACAAACCTGCCAAATCAGCAGACTCGCAAACTGGAGCAGGTGGTCCCTCACAGCTAACCTGTGCAAAAGATCGGGTTAGCACTGGTGACGATAGTTTGGCCTTCTTCCGGGCCTCCGAGTTAGAAAGCTCCATTTGCAGAGGGGCTCCATTCGCATCTTGAAAGATGTAGCCATGACACCTGACTACGGGCAATTGGTCGGCAGTGCCGAGTGATAAACCACTGCAATCCTGATTTCCTTGAGATTAAGCGTAGAGAGGAGGCCCATTCTCTAGACTTTCATTCTGACGATCTTCAGGATTACAACCTCCCATTCACCAGGCAGGAATTCGTTTCAACTTTAGCCAAGTCGGACGATTGCAACCCTGGTCGTTATGATATCCACTACACGTTTTTAAGCGCCTGTCTCTTACCTGCCAGCAGTTCTTGCTGGCAATGTTCAACCATGTCCATGTGTGGATGGAGGGCTCTATTCCAGCTGGATGGAAGAGGGCAGTTGTAATCCCAGTTCTAAAACTGGGAAAAGATTGTAACAGAGAGGTAAGTCTGGGTGCTGGAGTCGCAGGGATTCTTATCCGCATCCCAGTATGGCTTTTGACGTTTTCTGTCAACTGTCACTCATTTGGTTGCTCTTGAATACGATGTGAGGGAGGCTTTTCGCCTGCATCAGCATCTGGTTCAAGTCTTTTTTGACTTGGAGAAGGCTTACAGCACGACCATGGCGTTACGAGTTTCTCCGTAACATCTACAATTATGACTTGAGGGTATGGATATCACTGTTAATTTCGGCTTTCTACCCGGACCGTTCTTTTTGCATTCGTGTCGGGACAATTCTTTCCTGCCTGTTTGATTTGGAGAATAGTTTGCCTCAAGGATTTATGCTCATTGTCATCCTTTCTGCCGTTGGGATCAACCCCATTGCCCAGCAAGCCGCTGTTATCCAGTCATTGCTTGTTGATGACTTCCGCCTTCGCTTTCGGGCAGCTCGTATGCAGATCTGGGAGCGGCAGCTGCAGCTGGCACTTAACAAGGTCCAGAGCTGGGTAGTCAGTAATGGTTTCCGGTTTTCTCCAGACAAAACAGTGTGTGTCCACTTTTGCCACACTGCACCCAGATCGTTGCCTGCACTTGGGACAGGCACAGATAATTGTGGTCCCGCAGGCACGTTTCCTGAGTTTGGTGTTCATGCTAGGTTTGCTTGGCTTCCACACCTGCGCCAACTTAAAGAGAAGGGCTCCCGAGCCTTGAAATTCCGTCAGTCACTTCATGCAGATCACACTGTTATACTGTGCCTCTAACGGCCCCTTGTACGCTGCAAGATTGATTATGCGTGCATGGTTTATGGTTTGGCAAGGGACTCCACCGTCCATATGTTAGACCCTGTGCACGACAGTGGTCTGCCTTTGGCGACTTAGGTGTTTCGGGCATCTTCAGTGACCAGCCTGTGTGCTGAAGCCTCGGAGCCTCCTTTGGGAATCCGCCGGCAGCAGCTTGCCATTCAGTAACCTTTGCACTGTGCTTGGTCTATGAATTTTGGACGAGACTTGCGGGTCTCTCCACCGGGGAAAATTACTTTCCCTCTGCGTAACTGATTGTTGAGGATCAATCTGCTGTTCTATCTTCCTTCTTGGATACTGACGATCTTGCTTCTCCTGAATCCTTATCAAGAAAAAGCGAAAGAAATCTAAGAAAAGGAAGCATTCTTCCAAGCATAGCTTAAAAAAGAGGAAAAAAGACTTCTCACACGGTCCAACTCTGTTCAGCACTGGGCCTTCATCACAGCGGCGCACTTCACTTGATGTCCTCCTTCGCAGCCTGTGCCATTCGTTGTTATATTCTACTACGAAGACTAAAGAACGAAGGGATCTATCAATGGAAAATGATAAATCGGTGACTTTTGCTGATGCTGACCATGTTTAAGTCGATGACAATATTTTTGTCATCTCTGATAATGGAGACAAGGGCATCAATTACATCTGCCTATGGAGATTATTGACTTGCTAGTTTTCGACAATGTTCCCAACGAATTTTGTCTCCGTCATCCTGAAGTTTCTTCTACTTCTTCCAAGAATCGAGGATTATGAATGGACATTCATTTGCCAATCATGCTAAGCAAGCTCCCGCAAAGAAAGGCCTGCCCCAATCTGCGTTCAGTGTCCATTCTCTTCTCGGACATGGGGGGGGGGGGGCATCATGGAAACGGTGAATCTCTTGAACTGGATGGAACCGTTGGATCTCTGGCTAAGGGATCCAAGATTTACTTCTTCAATATTAGTGACAAAGCCATCCATGCTGCTCAGTTCTTCCCTTCGATGAAGAGAATGTCATTCCATTTACGGCACGACTTTGAAGATCCCAAAGCTTCTTCCCTTTTCCTATCGTAACTTCGAGACCTTTAAAAACATTCGAAGATGGGTATAAGAGCTGCTTCACTTCAATTTACTCTACACAGCTACTTCAGCCCAGTTAGAAGCCATGAGAACACACCATCAAAAAGCTTGAGGATACTTCCATACTTCTGAAGAAAGGTACAGAGTGCTCAACCGAAGCTCTCCATTGGCAGATCCGTGGAGTGGTACTCACTGCTACACCATTACATCATTGGGGTGTGTTCTTGCCTCGGCTGCTGGACTTCCCCAGACCCAAGGACAGGAACTATGGACCATTCCTTTCCATGAGTATTCCACCTTCGTCAAAGGTCAAGTTTAAAGATCGTCCCTTCGTTGATTGAAGAGTTCAAGAGGCTCGAGCTATTCAAGCGCAGCGGCAGCATCACAGGAAAACGGGACTATTTCAAGGATATGCCACCCTTTCATGGGTCTTCCGAAAAAGGAAGAGAATCCCAGCACCAAGACGACAGGAGTGCTGAAAGAAAGAACCCTCCTCGCATGAAGTCCTCTGCGAAGAAAGGGGGGAAAAAGACTTCCTCTCATGCTCAAGATCTTCTGGTGCAACTCAAAAATGATCTTTCTTTGCTTGGCAGACGCCTGCAACAACATGCAGAAGCTTGGAGCGAGATTATGGATGTCCCGTAGCTCTTGTTCGTAATCTTGCACAGCTGCTAATTGACATACCTCCATCTCCTGAGCCTCGCCATGGAACTTCGGTACAACTCTAATGCCAGATCTCCTAGAGCTAGAGTCTCTCGTCCTGGAGAACGTAGTAGAGGTTTCTCAGGGCTGGTCTCAAACCGATGTTTACAGTCCCATATTACTGGTTTCAAAAAAGACAAGAGGGAATTGTTTGATCATCAATTTTAAGTACCTAAAGAGATTCATCAGGATGCAAGTTTCCAGATGGAGACCCTGAATTTCATTCACAACTCAGTCCAGCCCAGGGAATACAAGCTGTCCATCAATGCTGTCCACTCGAATGTCTATGACCTCTTCCATTTCATCCTCAACGAAAATGTTTACCGCTTCAAGGCACTTCCCTTTGGGCTTACAACAACCCCGAGGGTCTTGACATCGATCACGAAGACGATTCGCGTGACTCATCACTCTGGAGGTAACAGAACACGCACCTATTTAGATGACTGGCTTCCCCGAAGAAATATTCCAAGAAGATCCTCGCAGATCTCCGTACCACGGAGGACCTCCTGTTTGAGCTGGGCTTCCAAATCGACCTCATGAAGTCCTGTCAAGAACCCGAGGAAGACGGGACCCGACTGAATCCACTTTCAACCTAGAGGATTTCACCATTCGCCCATCTCTGGAGAGGATTCTATCCATCAAGGAAGGTGTCATCGATCTACTCAACCATCAAAACCTCTAGATGGACACTGCGACAGACCTCGTACCCTGCGGCAGATGGAGATTACGTCCCCTGCACTGGTACAGGATGACTTACTGGAAACCAGGACCCACCCCTTATTAAGACAAGATTTGGATGTACTCAAGTTTGTCCGACATCAGATGCCTTGTGGTGGTGCAACCCATGAACACTGTTTCAGGTGTCCCCATCAGCTATTCTCATCACAAAGCGTCAACCACTGGGTGGGGTGCCTACACCAATGCCATGACTGCTGCTGGAGTATCAACATCTGCATTAATGTCCTGGAGCTGCGAGCAATCTACTTTTCTGTACGTCACTTCCAAGACACCTTTATGTGAAGGACGATTCAAGTTCAAGTTGAACAAGGGAGGAGGAACCCACTCAGTAAACCTCCACCAGCAAGAGAACCAGATCTTCCTGCTCGCCATCATCTTCAAGATAAAGATAACTTCTCTTCACATTCCTGGAACCGGAATGTCCTGGTGGACCAGCTCCCTCTTCAAGGCGAAGTCCCAGCAACAGAGTAGACATTCAACCTTAGTGGTAAAAGGATCTTCAACCTTTGGGAAACTCCGATGATCAACCTCTTCTCCAATCACCTGCTTCCTTCCCTAATCATCAAGCCTGGGCGACGGATCTCTGACTGTTTCTTGGAATCATTATGTTCACCTACATCTTCCCTCCTTACGTCCGTCTACCACTGGTCCTGGACAAGATTGTAAAGACAGGGACTTTCATCCTTGTCGCCGTGGATTAGCCAGCCCATCCATGGTTCGTTCCTCTTCTAGAACTTCTAGTGGATTACCCAAGAATTAGGGATCGACCGGGGCACAAAAAACCGAGTCTGAGGCGAGCCCGAGCAATTATGAATACCCACCGAGCCAAGTCCGGGTACTGAACCGGGTGAGTATTTTCAATTTTATCTTAAAAGTTTAATATAAAGTTGACCAGGCATTTTTTGTCCCAATTTTTTTAATAATAAATGGGTCGAACACTAAAAGTTAGTGTAAAAAGAAATAGTTCTAGCTTCCATTAGGCCTACATAAAAGTTTACTGTCACTGATGCCCGCTAGTTTTTTTCACATGTGGCAAGTTTTTCTTTAAAAAAACCATCATGTCAACCTTTTCTGGTACAAGACGGCAACGGTGTGGTGAACATATGTCGTCTGTGGTACTAAACATTTTCTCTGATGCGGCAGAAGATGGTGGCGAACTCAAATATTTCTTTGCTATTTGACCAAGCAACGATTTATGTGGATGCATTTTTACGTATTGTGCCCAGAACAAAAACACATCTTTACTTTCAGCAGAAAATAAATAGGAGGTTCAGAAAGATAATCTACGACTACTCTACGTGCACTCTCCGCTGCATTCTCGGCAACACTGTTTCGAACATTTTGATTGTTCATCAGAGTATGAAGCAATGACGTTACTTTGGGCTGTGATTATGTAGGCCCACTTACACTCAAAGCTTCTACACATGGAAGTGTTGGTTCTTCTTGTTCAGCTTTGCGCATTAATACTTCAAGCTCATCCGTTATTTGTTCCGTGGCACTCTTTTGAGCTTCACTTGATTCAAACAAACTGTCCTTGAATCTGGGGTCTAGTATTGTGGCTACTGCGTAAAGGTGGTTCCATTCAGTTGATCGAGGGTATCTGTCTGACAGGTCTTTCAGCATTGCCCGTTTCATCATTCTAACACCTATATCACTGTCACTGGGTTCAAGTGATGTTTTAACTGCGTATCAAAGGAAGCACCATTCCCATGTTTGCATCTTCAGAAGTAGCCATTTTTGTCACTTCATGACAAGTTTGAAGAACACCAATAACAATACCAATTTGGTTCCACTGACTTTTTGTCAAATTTGTGTGAATTTTCTCCTTTACACATGTGTTTATGACTGCATCCTGCTGTTCGAGAAGACTTTGAAGCATTAAATAGGACGAATCCCAACGGGTGGCTACGTCTTGTATCAGCCTGTGGACTGACACTTTATGTCTGATTTGCTCTTCCTCTAAAACATGTGTTGCTGTTGGAGAATGTTTAAAACTTCCAACTAGCTTACGTGCATCAGCTAAAAGGTTTACCACTTCTTTTTGTCCTTCACATCCAGCTTTGACGACGAGTTGAAGGGTATGGATGAGGCATGGAATGTGGTTGTGACCACTATTTCTAAATACAGCGAAACACAATGAAATTTTTCGTCTACTTTCCACACTCTCAAGCACTGATCGAATTCCAAAGTTAGCCTATCTGCTGTATGACTCTCATTAAGAGGCAAGGCTTGAAGGCACCAGTTTTGTTGCTGAAACTTTTCGTCTACAAAGTGGCACGTAAACGACATGTAGCTGTCATTAGCATCTGACGTCCAACAATCGGTTGTTGCACTCACAAAGTCGGTGTGTTCCAATAACTTTCGTATTAAGTTACTGGAGTTTTCATACAATTTCGGAATAGCAGTCTCCCTAAAGTACTTGTCAGACGGCAACTTGTACCTTGGTTCTGCTACAAACATCACGTTTGTGATCCTTCATCCGTCACAATCGAAAAGGGCTGCAAATCAAGGCATATCATTTCGGCAATCGCCGTGGTCAAAACTTGGGCTCTTGGGTGGTGAAAGTCGTACATATTTCCCTTCTGAGTACACTGCTGTAAAGTTTGCTGTACTGTACCAATAACTTTGGAAGCCGTTTTGGCACCTTCTCTCCGTTTTTCGGCCGCATCTAGTTCACTTAAATGTTTTGCTTTTAAATGCTTGAGTAACGTCGAAGTACCAACTTGGCTTTAGTAGAACTACCTCTCGTCAATGTGGTTTTGCAAAGTGAGCACGTGGCACGAGTTTCATCTTCTATGTTTTGCACAAAAAAAGTCCAAACAATACTTTCCTGTCTGTTTGCAGAACGTACCATTATCAAAAAATAAAGTTGTTGCACCGTAGACTATCACTTTGGACGAATGACTGGGTGAAATCAATGAAAAGTCAAGCCCGTACACCTAGTAGTCGCAATCGCTTCAGAACTTCGCGAAGGTTTGTTATGTTAAATCAATTTAGCTCAACTGACATCCAGAAACTGCATTTTTGTTTTAGGCTAGAAAAATCGTTTCAGTTCTTGGGTTTGGGTAACAAAAACATCCAGTGATTTTTTTTTGGCAAATTTTAAAATACATAAGAAACTAATAACATTAAAAAAAAATACGTTTTGGAGTTTCAGAAAATCGTTTTCTGGTTTCGAGTGTTGCTTATTATCCCACATGAAACATCCGGTTTGGCGTGCTCTCGGCTGACGCGCGATTTCAATAATGGCCGCCATGGTTCAGATTTCACGGTGGTGATTATGCTTCGTTCATCGTGGAAAATCACGAGAAACATTTAGTTTCACAATAATACAAAATTAAAAGAGCAACCACAATACAAAACTAAAACGGAATAGCAGCCTATAAACCTTCACACCATCGCTGATCAGGTGAGAACAACGTTAAATAGCCTAACTAACGATGACTTTCGGACGCGTTTCCAAACCGGAGATTTTCAATTTTAGTTCGTTACCGCCCGTAATTAAAAAAAAAAAAGATTCTTCAACTACACAGCCATTTACTTGATGTTTTCTGTACACCTTAATGAATATCTATTGCGTACAAGAAGTTATAGGTTCCGCCAAAAAGTAAAATGAAACTACGAAAATAAAAATAATTTTTTCAATGAATAATTACCCTGTTTGTACTCGGTCGAATTTTTTCCGAGTCCGAGCCGGGTCAAAAATAGTATTACCCGGACAGAGCCGGGTATTTACCCGGACTCGGTCGATCCCTACCAAGAATACTACCCCTGGAAGAGGAACTGCTCATCTAGAAGCAAGGGTGGAAGACCGTCCACCAAGCGCTACCAATCCTAAGACTTAACGTGTGGCTACTGTCATCCAGCTTGTCCAGGCAGACAACCTTTCGATGCAAGTTGCCAACAGCATCGTCTGCTATCTCCGAAGATCGACATGCAAGATCTACAAAGGTAAGTGGCTTCAATGGCATTGTTGGTGCTGTGGAAACACGACTGATCCCCTGGCTCCAACTCTTAACTCTCAAGTCTGCTATCAAGGTTTTTCACTTGGCCATAAATTGTTCTCAGGGTAGCAGGATACACCTCTGTTGTCAAAGACTTCAGGATTGCCAGTTTCATTAAAGCCTTCGGCGTGGAAAGACAAATCACAAGGAAGCTATTTCCACAGTGAGCTGTTTTCTGTTGGTCCTTACAAGCGTCCTCAAAGAACCCTACGAGACAATGGAACAAGCTTCGTTAGGACTCCAGACCCGAAAGGCTGTATTCCTGCTCTTCGGGTCATCTGGAAAACGCTGCAGTGAGCTTCAAGCCCTCAACGTGAATGAGGCTTATCTATGCTTCGATCCAACTACAGCTCCGCCAGACATCTACTGCGAATCTCTTTCAGAGTCAAGGCCCAGCCATGTATAGAAGTATCAAAGATCTTCATGATTCCAGCGCGGGGGATGAAGAGGAGAGTTTAGTACGCAGTCAGAATGCTGCGCTTCTATCTCAATGCTACCAAGGAGCCGAGGTGGAGAAAGACCGAACGAGCTTGCTTACAGATGTGGTACTAGACAAGCTACACCAGCCATGATTGCTTCCTGTATCCGGTCTGTCATTGGATTTGCCTGTGAGAACACGGATGAATCCACTTCGTCTGACAACATCAGAACTCCTCACAGGATCCAAGCCCTCTCTTCCTCTTGGGCTGCCTACAATCAAGTCCTCTTCGAAGAAATCCTTCAAACTACACCATGGAAGTGTCAGACCGTCTTCACATCACACTATCTTAGAGACATGACCTCCCAATTGGCTGCTATGTTTTCACTTGGACCACTCACCATACACCAGAAGATTCAACGCAACCACAAAGAATCCAACAAACTAACACAGGAGGCGACGACGTCAACTGCTAAACATCCAGTTTGTCGAAGTTTCTTCTGTGCCAAATTTTAATTGGGGATGGTATTTAAATTAAATAAAACATTTATTTTTCATTCCTCAGCATGAATGGAACATGTTTTTTTATCCCTAAAATACTAAAAAATTACCCTCCTGCTTTCCCTCATTATTGCCGCTAACAATGAGCTGGACAATAATGGTGACCACCGATTAACAGCAGTGCGGCACTTGAGGTGCCTAGATCCGGCTATGTTATGGGTATGTTGGTAGATGGATACAGGATTTTTTTAAACTCTTGTCAGGAATATTCGTCTTCGGCAGATAATGCAACATTTTAATTGGGTTAAACTCTAGGAATAAAAACATTTTTCATCCATGCTTAGAAATTGAAAATAACTTTTTTTTTTTAAAGCCCTGAATTCAAGTCTGTTAAATTTTCTTGCTTATTTCCATTGGGAACAACTCCATTCAGACCAATAACATTCCTACTGGCCAAGGCATTGTCAGTGACCAATGCAAATCAGACCATTACCATGATCTTTATTTAAAGGAATACTAAACCCTCCAACAATGAATTTTTTTATCGATAGTTTAGATACTGAAATTAATGTTAACATGTATCCGATGTCAATGGGTGTCAGTGTTTAAGCCGTACGAATTTTTAAACTACCTGATTTAAGCAGACGATGCATAAGCTCTGGAGAAAATCCCGTTTGAACCACCACGCGTCGTGACGTCAGTACTTTAACGGCGCCTTCCACCTGTCTGCGTGACCTGCGCGTGCGCCAGAAACAAAACGGCATCGCCTGGGACTCTCGTAGTGCAGGCATTTCTGGCATCTACACCACGACAGGTCATCGCTGGCGGGATCCCACGGGTCTTCTGGCTTCTTTGGTGTTTTCTTAGCGATCTCGCATTTTTTTGCGTTCCGTTTACCACTTGCAACAGGTTCAAACTGATAAGGCTGTAACGAATTGACAGCGACAGCGTTGTTGGTAGCCGTGTTTGTTTACAAGCAGAGAGTGGTCGCGCGCGCTGCACGATGAGAAGGATGCGCTCCCCACTTCCGTTATGGTTTTGACGTCACGTTGCTTCACGAAACCTCCATGGTCGCGAGCTCTCGTGGTGCCACCTTTGGTTGGGTGTCTTAAAAAACGCACTTATTTTTATTTATTACGACGTAAGTAAGAAGGCAAGCGACATTTCATAAGTTTTGAAAGGGTTTTTAGGGTCTTAGCTATAATTAAAAAAATTGGAAATGTGAGGGTTTAGTATTCCTTTAATACTTCAAATCCATTCCCATAAGTTACTTTTCATTTTTCATTCTGACAAATAAATTATAATTCGTTGAGTTCCGTTTGATCCAGTATCAGTTCCATTCAATTCCTAGCTATTTCAGTAAGTATTTTGACTAATTCCATCCAGCCACATCAACTGATTTCTAGCAAATTTTGGCTATACTTGGAAATTGCACAGAATTTAAACGATCTTGATAAGACTGGGGCTACCGTTGGGTTGTATTGATTTGAAATTTTCGAGAAATTGGCCTGAGTTGATTATAACTATACAGGCAGTTCAGGCCAAATCAATCCACATCAAAACAAGGCTTCTCAAACCAAATCAATGAAATTCCCATGATGTTATTCAAATCAATGACTTGGCATGTCAAGTCGACCAGCACGGAACATGGACTGAATTGATGTCTATCAATTAATTCCTAACATATCATCATTCCAGCTTAAGTCAGTGGAATTTGTTACCAATAAAATTAGTTCTATCAATTCATAATCTGGAATTGGCTTACGTTCAAGCCAAAACCAATTCCAGTATGGTAAAACTGAGTCAATTAAAGGTACGTTCCTGCCGGTTGGCTTTCCTGGATGGCTCAACCTTGCAACATTACTTCAGATGCGTGCAAATGTTGCAAAGGCATTCATTCTCCTATCTTTTCCCTCGTGAGAAAAGGTTTAGCTGCATTCACTCTAATCTGTGTAAATGTTGCAAAAGCAATTTCGTGCAGGATACTCGAATGTAGTGAGATCGCATGTCCTTTAATTCCAATGCCGGAATTGACTTGTTCCGATTGCCCACCATTGCCGACATCCTTACAACAGAATGAGGCGAAAGGTTCACAGTATGTTTGTCCAAGTTGGAGGTTTGAAGTTCAGGCACCCTTTGGCGGCAAGTACTTTCATATGGCAGATTAGCACTGTTGTTAATAGTTGGTGCAGTGTTATAGTTCAGATTGGCGTCCCAATCTAGACCCCCGTTCAGTTCATGGACTACGGCACATTTGTCACTCTTGGGTGTTTTCAATTGTGCATTTCTGCGTTTGTTACTAATATTTACTGTTAATTTTATTTTTTAAATGTTTATAGAATATTTTTTCTAAAATAGGCAAATTGAATAAGTGCCACGTTTTGGTGCCCTAACGCAAAGTTTGCAGTGTCTGCTTGAATTAACGACTGATACCTATCAATTCGGCAGCGAAACGTGTCTATAAGCATGAATTACAATATGAACTTCCTTTGGTTCAGTGTTTTATTTTCGTTTCCATCCCATTCAATTCGACATTGGAATGGAATCCTTATCAGACTGGCGTGCGTGGCGCGAGCTGCTGTGAAGAGCAGACGACAGCCTCATTTCGAGAGCTGTTTCCGGTGTAGAGCGCAGGCGCGATGGCCTCACCGGAAACGTGCTCCCAGCCTGTGAGACGCGACGCGCCTGCCTGCCTGCCTGCTGCCGGGTTGGTTGGCTCGTCTCTCTCTCCTACTATCTATCTATCTATCCCGGGCTGCTCGCAGCTGACTGCCGGCTAGCTTTGCACGCTTAGCACCGATACCAGCTGGCTGTGTCGTGTGCTGTGTCGCTGTGTCGTGCACGAACCATTGATTTTTCGACGGTTTTTCGGTGTTGGTCGGCTATGCTTTCGTTTAGGGAGGACGATTTCTATTTGTGCAGCCTCGCAGTTCGTTAGTCTGGCGTTCTCGTGTGGAGCCAGCGCTCACCGAAGCTACTTCCGTGCTATGGTTTGTGAAAAGCGAAGACGGCTGATGTTGGCTCTGTCTGTGGTGGTGCAATAATTAGCCAAGCTGTAGCGTGAGCCGGTGCGGGGTCAGGAAGCCCGTATCTCGCAGCCAGAGGGCGCTTGCCGCGTTCGTAGACAGGTGGTTGGTTGGATCAGTGCGGTTACGATCAGCTGTGAGGTCTTGCCCTGTCCCCGTTTTCATTTCGACGCATTAACTTGAGCTGGGTCGTTTCATTATTGGTGCCCGATCCTCACTCTGTTGACCCTTGGATTTTCCCGTAACCGGGACTCCCCCACTTCGTACAGTGATAACAGTTTTGTGAATTTGAATCTGTGGTGGCGTCAGACGTGGCATATCGCACGGTGTGTGCGATTCATACTTGGCTTCTTCTTTCTTTTGCAACTGAGTGTTTTTTCTTCAAGTCCCGGATTACGTAAAGTGAACAGTGTTGTTGCGAAAGAACGGGATTTTTCAGTGTTGTTGTTGTTGTTGGGAAGAGGTGTTGGTAGTGGTGTTGTGCTACCGTGATTGTTGCTAACGCTTTTAACAGTGCGGTGACCGGCCGTCCGGCAACGCTTGCCATGCGCTGGCGTGCCGATAGTAGTCGTAGTTCGTCGGACCCGGGCCTGCCTTATGCCCCTCTGGTCCTGGACACGGAGTTGCCCGACGAACTGGCTGGGAATAAACCACAACTAGGTAAGTGTTTTAGTTGGCTTTAATTAGCAGTTTTAGTTGGCTTAAAATAGCAGTTTTGTTTACCACGTAATTCCTGTAGTCGTGATGTTATAACTTTGTTTATTGTTGTTTTTCTATCTTTCCTTTTTTAAAAGTTTGTTTTTTAAAAGGCCTACGTCTGAGATTTAAATGTTGGTCCTGTTTTTAACAGCTGTCGAGGTGCGTCCCTTCTTTAAACAGCTGTTTACAGAGGTTTTTTTTTCTCTCTCCTGCCTTCTTTGAGTCAGTAAGCTTCATGAAAGAAGTTCGTTACATTATGGTTAAAAGGGTAAGGCAGATATTTTTCGAGAGGTGGCACCGGTTTTTGCGATTTATTTATTATTATTATTTTTTTTTTTTGGGGGGGGGGGGAAGGTGGGAGGTGTGTATGAGTGTTAGTGGTTTGTGCTAGCAGGCGTACAAATGTGAAAAAGTAATGAAATTCCGCGTCACACACACAACAAAATCATAATACGACTTGGCAATGGCTACTCACTGTTTTGTATTTTTTAATAAAACGGAAAACCGTTAAATGCTGTTTTAAGATCGTTGCTATAACTTGGACCAAGAAAATCAATGTGTTGCGCGGGTGGGAAAAAAACACATTGATTTGTATGAATCACGCTTAACTTTAAATGACTCAGAGCTCGGAAGTCAAAACAATGCTACGTGTTAAAACAAGAAAATGAAATCGACACGATCAAGTTAAACGGGAAAAATAAAGAAAATTTCTCCATAAATACATCGCTTAGAATCATCAAATTTTTCTCGGAGTTGAAAATGCTATCTTTGGTTTTTTAATCTTGCTTTTCTTATAAAATGAAACACGTGTGAAATCGCAAAAATTCTTCGAAGTGTGAGAAAAAGCATCTGTCTGTACTGATGGGGGGGGGGGGGGGCAATTGCCGTTATCCCAGCCAAATCGTGAAGCCTATACCTGCACACTCGCACGTGCATCACAGCAAGGCCGTTTACGCTTGTTACGTAATGAGGTGGTAACCTGTTGAAATTGGCACGAGGTTCGTTCCTTCTCCCTCTGTTACCTTGAATGTAGAAACAATGGCGCTCGTAAAAAGCTTTATTAAGACGTGTAAATACAGACTTGCCTTGCAGGAAATGATCTTTGTAGTATATTTGTGCAGGTAACTAAAATGGACTGCCTAGTTAGCTGCAACCAATAAAACTTTCTTAGTACTGTGTGACTCGCGCTCGCGATCTCGCGATGGATTGTAATTATAGACCAGGACATATTTCCGGGTAATGTAGCCTAGATAATGCATTATTCGTTGGAGCGCGGTTCACTGGAATGCTTATCAATACCGGCTACTGTTTTGTGAAGCATTATGGCGTTTGAAAGTGTAAACAAGTCCGCCGCGGGAAGATTTGTCGAAATTGAGTTATCAGTGTGGATAGAATTTCGATAATCGCAGCCTACATTCGCGGAGTCTTCATTTATTTATTAAAAATAGCCAATAACAACTATGAAAAAAAAAATTGCGGTGCTGTAACAGCCGTGACAAAACATGCCATTCCAAGCAGCAATACAGAGGACAGTTTTTAATTTTTATTGATTTATTATACTATTATTGGGGGGGGGGGGTTAACCCGTTTCGATCTCGCACCCCCTCGCCTGGGTCGACAAGCTCCTAACCACTCGGCTGTGGTCGGAACGTGTTACATTCATTCCTATTAGTTCCATCCGAGTTTTCAGAGGGTGCCACGTATTCCGTCTGGTAATTTTGGCTCATTTTTCAGGCCAAATCTAAAGCAAACTAAATTACAACTAAGCTAAACTAAGTAACAATTAAATACAAGCTAGTTTAGTTTAATTTTAGGCTGAAAACTGAGTAGAAATTCCCACATAAAACTCATGGCGCCCTCCATAACTTAGACGGAACTAATAGGAATGAATCTAAGACGTTTCAGAAGGGGTCTCGGTCACAAATTCGCCTCTCCAACCCTATAAATTTATGGTATGCACCCATTCACTTTTTTATCCTTTCCGCCAACCACAGCTCTCTCAAGACCATCGTCATTCTGTAACAGCGTGATTCATTTTCGACACTTTCTGCGTCAAGGAGAGGAAGATCATCTGAAAATAGGGTATCAGGTCACACTTCCAATTTGCGAACGACCGACCGCTTGGCACTCATTTTATCCGCCTTGTGTTCTACTCATGCTGGTTGCTTTCGTGCCATTATCGATAAACTGCGTGGAAAACACTTGCAGCACGTGTCTAACTCCAAACGTGGCTAATAGACATTCGTCCCTTGACTTTAAATTTTTTTTGTACCAGGTTGGCCAGCCTTTTTTTTTTTTATTTGTTGTGTGTGTTTGTGCGTATTGTATGTTTTCGTTTTAATGTGCTACTTGTTGTTCCGGTAAACCTTGTTCATTGTTTATTTTGAACAGCTGCACCATAACTTGGTTGTTAACCTATTTACTTCCACCACAATATGTGTTGGCCCTCTAACAAATGAAGCGTGACTCCACAGGTTGACGTGATGGTTACTCTCCCCTACTGCACGCTATGATTAGTGGATAACTGGAGGTTGTTTTTTTTTTTTTTTTTAGAAACTAGTTTATTAATGTTTGATTTTGCTTCCTAGTTCGTTTGTCATCCGATAGATCGTAAATATAATCCTATTGATGGGTTGTTTGTCGGATTTCAAAATTATTTCACCATCGAAGTTAAAAAGGCACTCGCTTCGTCACATTTCTGTACCGAGAAATAATCTCACTCCATGTTCGTGTATCCTATTGAGTTGCGTTGAGTTGAGTATATTCAATGCAATATACAAAGTAATTTATGTCGGTGACATACCCGGACCTTACAGGATGCCCGCGTGTGGGTCAAATGCAAAACAAAGTAAAAAATAAAAACGCTGAGAAAAACGTCCAACATTAAAAAAAAACAATAAAAAAACAGGCTTACTTGCGCGAGAAATCATCTTAAAAATGTACATAAACGATGAAAAACATTGAAAAAATTACAAAGAGAATCTTGTTTTCTTTCCGCAAAACGAGGACCTTGGTCGACTTTACACTGGAAAGACCCTGGCAAATCGAAAGCGAAACCGAATTACACTGATAATTCCCCTGCAAATCGACAGTGAAACCCTAAGCGAAATCACTTTGCAGAATCGATTTGCGGGAAAAAAAAATACAAAAATTCTCTAACCGAATTCCACTCGTGCTTCTATGAAATTTATAATTTGTGCGTTTTAGCACTCAACTCCTTTCCAACAAATTTCCCTCGACTTCCGGTCTCGGGAAATTAAATCTGGAAAGGAGTTTCGTGCTAAAACACACAAATTATCGATTCCATAGAAGCACTCGTGGTATTATAGCCGATAAGAGGAAGCAAACACATGAATAATCCATAGAAAACAAGAATAGCACTAGCTATTATACTTAGCCAAAAGAAACACGGAAAGTAAGCTTTTTAGACATGATACAAGAAAATTAACTTTCGAAAACGTAACTCACAACATAGAACAGATTTGCCAAGTAAGTTGGGTTTGATCAAGTAACCACTTAAAAAAATGTTATTGCAGCCATGTTCGGTTTTGATGCCGTGTGGCACATGGGGCTGCAAACTGAAAGGGGCTGAGAGTCCAGCATCCTGCGAGATACCATTTTTGTTTGATGGGCTCCAGTGCCGCAAGTGGCTTTTTCCAAGGAGGGGTGCAAGGAGAAAATGTTGGGCCCCTCAACAAGTAAACACATTTTAGGGTTATAGGTGACTCCCAACCCTAACCCAAATATAGTTGGTTTTCTCTCATTTGGGCTCTCGACTCGTGAGTTTTGGGTCCCGTGTCTCCTGGGCCCGAGTGCCTTGCACCGTTTGCACCACCCTTAATTGCGGCACTGATGGTCTCTTCCCGCAGGGCCTTACAGATTGGTACAACCAAGCTTGGAAGCAGGAACTATACGTTTTTTGAGTACCCCCGTGTACCAATAGTGCTGATTACCAAGTCAAAAAAAGGGAGGTCTGCAGCAGTTGGATGGTTTAAAATTTTGAACGTAAAAATTAAATCGAATTTTTTTTCTGCGAAGGTCAAAGAGCTCTAGGTCCAAATTTACCAGGCGTTTCTGATACGTTATCTTACCTCTCCCATTTCATGGCGCCGTCCTTGTGGCATGGTCCAGGGGGCACATACCGATTTTGGCCGTAATCCGACTGAGCCAGGGAGTCTCTAATTGGTGTAACGCCTCTGCATCTTCTCGATTAAGTTGATGTCGTGCACAAGGTAGGATGACCAGGCAGGGGTCGCATACTCGATCAACGGGCGAACGAAAACTTTAAATACCCAAATTCTGATTTCAGTGTTTGCAGATAAAAAAAACACCATTTTACAACCGCTGCACGACGATTCGCAGCATCACAAATTGCTAATGCAATGAGGCAAACCCCCACCCCTTTAAGTGGAAAGGTGCTCGTACTCTTCTTTTGAATCGTACATTTCAATTGATTTTCTAATACAGAAGAGTAAATCGGTATCCCATTAAACATTTTTCGCATATTTCATACCGATCGTAAAAACAGAAGATTGCTAATTGATTTGAAAGAGCTTGCATCCGTGATGGAAATTTTTTTTTTTTAATGAATAGTTGCGTCGGCTTCACTGCAGGACTCTAGCTCTTCAAACAGGATGCGAGTATCCGGTGAAAAAGCAGCATTTCCGTTGGCGTCTCTTGTCCGCTTCCACGGAAGCACGAAGCTAATTAAACGGTTCTTCATAAACCCTGATCGCTTGAAATAATGGAATTGTTTATTACCGCGGCCCTGGTTTGAAACCGATGTTCCTTTTCAACAAAAATTATATGGGAAACAAACCAATTAGTCTACTGGATATGTTTAAAAATACGACTTCCTGTAGCCTGATTTTTTCGTATTTTTAGGGGGGGGGGTTAAGTTCGTTGAGCTGTCATACGTCATACGATGCAAACTATTGTTCGTGTAGATGAAGGGACGGGTCATTTATTGCCGGGGGGGGAGGAGGAAGTTGGGGGTGCATGCATTTTTTGGATCCTCTTGGTATATTTTTCAGGTCTCGTCAAAAGTGAGGGAGGTTTGGTCACAAAAAACACTGACCAAACTGTCTCCAATAAACAGACCAAATTGTCTCAATAAACCGTGTCAGTATGACTCAGTCGTAGGACTTCGACCTTTGGTTTTATAGGTCGTGGGTTCGATTCCCCACTCAGGCAGTCTGTTATATAAGTCCAAAAAGCAATGTAAATAGGTTTGCATCATTATTTATTTGTCTCCAATAAATGGTAGCAAATATTAGACATAAAAATACAAAAATTAATGAAAATAAAGAGAAAAACATCACACGGTATCATTTCTCAAAAAAAAGTAGTAGTCTACTGTACAAACTATATTTTTACGGAATCTAGAAAAATTGGGGAAGATAAATTATGTGGGAGAATGAAGCCGAGGAATAGTAGGGAAAAAGAAACTGAAATCGAAAGTCAGGAAAAAAATACGAAGGACAAATGGGATCAAAAAGCATGTTAGGAAATAGTGTTACAAAATAATGACCTTAAGCAAAAATTGCAAAGATTAGAGAAATTTGCTAAATCTGGTCAGAAAAAGGTAATGAAGTCGGGGAATAGACAGGGAAAAGTAAATGAAACAGAAAGTTAGGGAAAAACACGAAAGATGGAATAAAAAAAGCACGTTTGGGAATAACGTTATAAAATAGTGACCTTGTGCAAAAATTTCAAAGGTTAGAGAAATTTGCTAAATCTGGTCAGGAAAAACTTGGAATTTCAAAGAAATCCAAAGCAAAAACTTTGTTGTCTGATGGCTATACTCGGCGAAGGTAGGGAAAAAAACACGAGTTCAAAGTAGACACTGAAATTCTAACTATAACGCGTCTTTCAATAGAATCGTTTGATTTGGCGTGTGCGTGTAGAAATTACGCGTTCGTCTACTTTTTTTTGGGAAATTTGGGGAACTTGTGTAATGACACCGTTCTTCGTAACCTTGATAATATTCTGGTCCATTTTCTCCGTTCTCTCCTTTCCCCGTACTTTATCCTGCATTTCCCGTTAACACTTGCAGTCACGCCGCACGTGATTGCCATTCGCGGAAATCTTGAGGACGAAGTGCGCAGCGCCTTCGGTTTCGGAAACCCTTCCAGTGCCAGTTTGGCCTTTCCCGCTCGTCTAACTGGGATTCGTTTTCCCCGTTCAACTGAAATACCTTTCTAACTGGGATACAAGCTGGCTGGCTGGCTGATTCGAGCAACGGCATTGATCGGGGCTTCCCCGAATGTAGGCCAACAGTCCCGGGCACCGAGCAATCTACAAGAAAGGAGCTGCTTTCCAGCCATTGTCCAATAAAAGACAAAATATCTAAACTTTGTCGATGATGAAGAACTCCTTGTTACCAAGAAAAAAAGAATGATGATACTTTGTGCCCGCTCAAGCTCTCCACGTCCCAGATTAATGAGGGCCAGAGCGATTGAGCGTTAGCAGAAACAGTTGGAACTTGTCCAAGAAATGCCGTCGTGCCAGTCGTTGTATGGTGTGGTGACAGACGCTGCTTGCTAACCCATATTTTTTATTATTTATATATTTTTTGTTGGTGATATTCG
>JAHWFP010084174.1:0-39008 GCA_023313725.1 Lithobius niger
TTTACACTCATCTGAATCCCCGCTGTTTACTCATTATTACTATAAACTGGTTTTCAGGATATTTGACACCATTTAGGATATATTCAGGTAGGCCGACTTAAGTACTATACCACCCTGTATAGTACGTACTGAAATGTGTCAGTTTTAACCCTTAAAGTGCTGAGGATGAGATAACTCGCCAAAAACACAAGCACAGCTTTGAGTCCAAAGGGTATGCACGAGATGGCCATCAATGGAGAAACGACAACAATACTAGGTTCCCTTAACAAACCGACTCTAGAGACGGCCGTGGCCGAGTTGGTAGAGGCGTGTGCTTGAAGTTAAAGATCTCCTTCAAGTTGCTAGTTCGAGTCCCGTCCAGGTTACCCCTACTTTTGTGGAGATAGAAAATTAATTCAGCAGTCAAAGGGTTAAGTATTCGTTTTCAAGTGCAAGTGGTGCAGGAAATACTTATCTGCTGTGAATACTGTGGCTTAAAAAGCTCACGTAAAAGCTTCTTCGGCGAGAAGTGTGGCCAAAAGATAATTTCATGTGACCGAATGAAAATATGTGCCAACCCAATCCGTAACAAAAAAGTTGTTTGAATTCCTAAATTTTTAACCCAACTGAAAGTGTGGTTAAATTACTGAATTTTTCCAAAAATTTGCTATGAAATTTTCATAAATTTCCTAATTAAAATTTAACGCCGAGAGGCCTGGTATATGTTACAGCAAATTTCAAAACCAAATTTCGTTTAAAACCATACGTGGTGGTGCACATGTTACTAGCGCACAAGTTACTATGGCCGAGCGCACGCTACCAGAATGAACCGTGCACCGAGCGCACATCCTGTACACTGGTAAGTCTGGCAGTACAGAGTCAGAACTTTAAGAAGGGGGCGGGGGGGGGGGGGCGATATACATCCTACAGAATCAGCAATTTTGCTAGAATCAATGTGTGCGCTCCAGGTGTACAATCGATGGACGGTTTATTCTGCCTGTGCTCTCAACACAAGAGATGCACGTGCGTTTGTAGACGACACCGTTTTTTATAGCATGCGTCGGTTCATGAAATTATAGGTCCCAAATTGCTTAGTTTTTGACGGAGCTTAGCTTTTGACGCACTCCCAGCCGTAGCCATAGCGCCAGAAGAAGAGAGGGACAATTTTGCTAGGTAAATCCCATCGGAAATTCTCAGGTTCTTTTACATGCCAGTGTCGACATGAGCACGAGATATCACAGGGTCCTTCTCTTCCCAAAAATGCCAGGGGTGGCTCAGGCCGGATTCAAACCCGGTACCTCTGGCACATGAGACGATCATGTCAACCTTCAGGCCACCTTGCCCCATGGTCCCAAATTGCGTAAGTTTTAATAGGTTTTATAAGTTTTTGAAGGTTTGCTCAGTGGTACACCCGCGGGAGGAAGGGGGGGGGGGGTGGCAAATGAGCCGTATTCCTCCCCAACACCCGTAGTTACGAGTAAAATTTGGTAAAAGATGCCAAATAATGCATTTATCGCAACTGAAAAAATTCTGACAATTGGCTTTTTAACCTCATGTTATCTGACTTCTGACAAGGCACCAACTCATAAACACCTTCAAACCCACAAAAATTTTTAATTTTCGGAGCTATACTTTGTTCCTTGTTCACAAAAATGACATATATATAAGGTTAGATAATCAAAAATGGGCCGCTCCCTGATAACTCGTGTGTGTGTGTGTGGGGGGGGGGGGGGGCGGGCCCCCGGTCCCATTTTTGATGTTTCGACCTTTTATATATGTCATTTTTGTGAACAAGGAGCAAATTATATATCCAAAAATAAAAAAGGTATTTGTGATTTCGTGCTTTTTCAGGGGGCTCCTTTTTACTTCTTTGGCTTTTTTAATATGTCAGTGCACTAAAATACTGAAAATAAGTTGATTCACAGAGCTACAAGGGACTTAGAATGCTGAATTCTTCCCCTCTATCCCACCCATATGGAATTACTTTTTTTTTTTATCCCCATTAAAAACAAATCCTGGGTACACATTTGGGTTACCTGCTACCTCTGTGACAAATGTGAACACATCACCCAACATTTTACTTTCGCAGAAGGAAGCCAGTGGAACGCAATGCATAGACTTTAAACACACTAATCTGCAACCTTTTTGCAGAGCACTGTAGCATTTTCAGGACACCAGTAAAATAAAATCAGCGTTCTACGAGACGTCGTGTGATAGCATACAAGTCCAAGGTCACATGAAAGAAAGTGGAAACTTTATGCAATACCTGTGAGCATGCAATGGCCGGAGGGAACTTTATTTACGGGGGGATAGGGTAATTGGAATTCAGAATGGATCCGAGAATTCAACTCAGGGCTCTAGTACCGATTTCGCATTGGTAAATTCAAGCGGCCAGGCCGGACTGGGGCGGGCTGGCCAGTGCCAATCAGGGTCAGTGCTGGTCCTGCCGGCCCGCTTTCACGTTGGTTAATTTCACGGCTCGCTGATCACGATTTATAGCACCGCCACGTGTCGGTTTGTGGCAGTTGACACTTTCCACTTTCTGCCACTACACTGCAGCACCATTCATAAACCATTCTGATTTAAGTGGTGCCGGCCGGCTTCGTCCTAATTTGATTTCGAGTTAGTTAATAAGCGGTCTTGGCCGTGCCTGGCCTCAAAATACCGGCCCGGCCAGCCCGATTTCGCATTGGTTAATAAAACGGTGCCCAGCCCTCCTTGGCACGGCCTGGGCCACTTGAATTTACCAATGCGAAAATGCGGTGGGGGGGGGGGGGGGGCGGGAGAGGCGGAAGCTAATGTAAATCCCTCGAAGCCCTGTAAAATAATTCAGTTTCGGTGTTCGGTGCTATGTTGTCTTATCTGTCAACTCAGTTTCAGCAAAAAAATAAGCATTATTTGTTCGTTTGACAAATGTTAGTCTTAACGACGGGTCTGCGGGAAAGCACTTGCACTTTTTACCCGGTCCCTTTCCCTGGAGAATGCGCCACTGGTGAGAGCACGAGGGCGGGAAGTCGAAGTTTATTTACAGCTCTCATGAGATAGCCAAATCAAAATTTAGGGCTAAAAGACAAATATAAAAGATCGCACATTCGTGACTGTCAGTTGAAATAAAATTTAGCAAATGGTTAAAAACAAACCTTTATATTAACAAAACAAATAGTCAAAACCATTCAGACTATAATTGGAATTGGAGATTTTTTTGTTTTCTAATAGCTTATTTTCGGTGCAGCATTTAGAAAAGAACTCGTCTTAGTCAATGGGCTTTGTGTCTTTTGTTCAAAGCCTTTGTATAATTTATAACTTTTCTTTTCGAGTATGAGTTGATGAATTCTTGAAAAAGCAATTTCAAAAAAATTACTACTGAAATAGGATCGTTCTTCTTTTCTGACAAATTTGCCTAATTAGTAAACTAATATCTTAGCCAAATTGCACATATTTGGCGAGCGAAACCTTAAACCCTGACTAAAAGCCAGACTTGCTGAATTTTACGCGACTGTCGCGACGCCACGCAAGACTGGAGCACAAAAGACTTCAAAACTCACCAGTTGATAAATAGCGTTCAAATTTTCTGCTGTTACGGCCGAAGGAGCAAGGAGGGCGAGAGGTAAATTCAAGTGGCCCTGGCCGTGACAAGAAGGGCTGGGCACAGTTTTATTAACCAATGCGAAATCGGGCCGACCTAGGCCGGGCCGGTATTTCGAGAGCCGGCCCGGCTCACACCAATGGTGTGAGCCTGGCCGTGCCTGGCACGGCCAAGACCGCTTTATTTACCAACGCGAAATCAAATTAGGGTCGAAGCCGGCCAGCGCCACTTAAATCAGAATGGTATGTGAATGGTGCTGCAGTGTAGCGGCAGAAAGTGGAACGTGTCAAGTACCACAAACCGACACGTGGCGGTGCTGTAAATCGTATTCAGCGAGCCGTGGAATTAACCAACGCGAAAACGGGTCAGCCGGACCAGCAGTGGACCCAATCGGCACTGGCTGGCCCGCCCCAGTCCGGCCTGGCCGCTTGAATTTACCAATGCGAAATTGGTATAAGCTTTGCTGCCTCCCTGCCTTGCCCGGGTCTCAAGTATTCCTTGCAGCCTACCCGCCTTCCACAGCTATTTAATCATGCCTTGCAGCTTCCCCGCCTTGCATGCCTCTCGTTTCTACCATGATCGCCCACAGGTGTGTATAACGTAAAAGGCTAAAATGCTTGCTTAAAGGCAAAAGTTTGTATTGAATTTGCTGGTTGCTGAATTCATCCAAGCGTTTAAATGTTCAACTTTTCGTTGCTTTAAGAAACGGATTCCATTCAGTCTGAACCTACTGGCGAACATTGTTATAACTTGTCCACGGATTGTCTACGGATCGTTAAATTTTGACTTGCATTTTTTCAACTTGAGCAGAATAAAATATACTCGGGGACATTCCCTTAAACTCTCTATTGAAGGAGCAAATTTAGATTGCCGAAAATATTTTTTCACGGTTAGGGTTGCTCCAGCTTAGAACTCCCTGCCTGAAACCGCGGTTACAGCATGTTCTCTTGCAGCCTTTAAGAAAATCCTCAACACATGCCCTCTTGGGAGGTTCCTAAAGAGACCGGAATTCGTCAAATGAATCGTGCCTAGGTTGACCCTGTTCTTGGCGGGCTTGGCTTCGATATTTTATTTTCATCTTTTCATCCTTTTTTATTTTTTTTAATGAATTTCTGACAGTTAGCATAGGGTTGGTGTTAGTGCGTCTTGCCCCTTCCAAATTCCTAACCACATTTGTGGTTGAAAATTGTTATTATATTATTATAACTTACAGTTAAAAACACTGAATTGATCCACATTCAACCTTTACGAAAAATCTATAAAATACTAAACTAAAATACGTTCAACTGATTTTAAACGTTGGCTATTCTTGTTACGCTACTCATCTGAAACCGTGCCATCTGTGGTTGCCCTAAGTATCATTTTCTAAATATAACGATTAGTGATTTGTGTTAGATTATAATAGAATTGTGTGAATCACGCTCGAGTTGCTCACCAAAGCACCCAAAACCCCAAGTTGATGTATGCGAACAGCCCACAAGCACTACAACCCGTGATTTGGAACAGACCCGTCCTTGCATCATGCCACAACATGAGATAATCCTAGTCAGGTGACTGGCATTCAGCCAATCCAAAGTAGAGACTTTGCCAACACCGGTTTACCGACAATGGACACAATAAAACAGAAAGTCGATCATTTCAGTTAACGAAGGGAAAGTGAGGAAGGTTTTGATTTGTTTGCCGACAATTTATTGTTTTGGAATCTCGAAAAGCTTAGTGGTGGCAGATGTTACCCTATCTACATGATGAAGATCTTTTGATCAGCAACGCTAACACTTTATCTCCTTATTAAAAAAAAAAAAGCTACCCTAATAAAATTAAGAAGGGCATTTATTATTTACTCGAATGGAATCTACTGGTCATGATAGGGTGAGAGACTTCCACGTACTTCCGGCAGTTGTGGACATTATCAAATTAAGCCATCCAGACGAGCATTAGTTTGCTCTAATAATAATAATAATAATAACATTAATAATAATAATTTATTCTACCCAAAGTATTCAGAATAAACAGATATACAGGGTAGTGCACGAGCCTAAAGTCTGTATGTGACTGCAAAAAGATAAAACAACATATAACGTAGTAAGTATACGTATATATTAGGCACATAACTTAATTATTAGTAAGATTAAAATTAGTGACAATTACATAATAATCTATGATCTTGTTAAAATTTATTCTTTTTAGTTATTCATTTTTAATTTAGTTAATAGCAATAATATTCATAATAATAATCTTTATCGCAAGCAAAATATAATAAAAAGTAAATAAGAAAATGGAGTTTACAAAGGACAAGGTTTAGGCTTAAAAGCCCAATCAAGCAAGTAGAACAAAACAAAACCACATAACAAACAAAAACAAAAACAAAAAGAAAAAACAAAAATACAATTATGTAAGACTGATCTCTAAAAAAAAAGTGCACGAAAGAGGGAGCGGAGGTGTGGAAGATGGATTGATTTTATTCTGGAGTAAAATCTAGGTCATACGCCCTCTAGTACAATCAAAAAACAATAAAGAATATCAAAGTACGAACTTAGTAAATCTAGACACACGCTAGTGTGTCGCCGCCAGGTAATAGTAGATCGTCCGATTGTAGACATCCGATTGTTAAAAACTGATTGTTGATGAAAAAAAGACGGCTGTACTAGCAGACTGTGTCTTTTAACTGAAACCAACTTATACCTGATTTCAGCATACTGGTGTAAATAACCCCATGCTGTAGAAATGTTTGCAAATCGTTTGAATCAGGTGTCTTGGGTCCAGTAACGAAGAAAACGTCAACACGAAAATGTGGGAACGTGTCCTTCATGGGGAACAAGTGCCCTCAATAACGTTGAATTTGTGTTACTGGTAACTAGTAAGTAGTCCGCAGGCTCCCATGTTAATTCTCATAGGGTATAACGGCACGTCTACAGCTGATTAGGGAAAGTTGTCAGATCTAAATTTCGGTACACAGGTATAGCGTCATATGGGGAAGTGCCTTTTTCTAAAATGGGGGTTGCAGCTAGAATCACGTGGCCCTGAAGTGGCTCGTAAGTGAAATGTATTGTTGTATTGTCATCCAACAGTAGATTATGACATGCTTAAGTGTTACACGCTTATCGTATAAGTACCTAATTGCCAGAATTCATTGTTGTTGTAAATAGGTGGTTCACGGCAGTTGAGAGTGGACAAGGGTGGTTGCTATAGCAGTGTTGTGGTGGTTGGTGTACTTGTGAATAGCGTAAGTTTACCTTTTAAGTTTTGGGGCGCATAGCGACAGGCTAGGGCCTCAATAAAATCAAATTATGGTTCACTAAGAGACGGAGTATCTTTTATTGCAAAGGTTTGGTCGGTTTTTTTTTACGGTACACGAATCCAAACTAAATGATCTGCCCCACGTCGATAAAAGGGACAATTATGTGTTCGTGAACACCATGGTAACTAAGTGATTGAATGATTAACGTTAACGGAGGTAGGGCCAAGTGAGGAGGTATGCGCTGATTGAGCGAAAGAAGCGAACGAAAATCAGTGTCAAACCGTGTCAATTTTGCTGACGTAACGGCTAATTGGGCCACGGCAAATGTGAAAATTATGAATAAGCAAATTTATAGACATAAAATTCCTCCAGACAGACAAGGTAGAGGGGATGATTAAACCGTCTGATCCTTCGTTCGTTCACAGTCCTATGAAAGCAGTGATATCCACCCAAAACCATAACTGGTATAAGAGAAGCCGTCAAGTTTCAAAAAAGATCGGCCTTTCAAAGTAGTGATATCATTCAACCAGGGATGTGCCGTCAAGGTCAAGCCTGTTAGCCAAGTTAATCGCCCCTAATAGTACTTTGGGCGTTAAATGAAAACTTGAAGATTGCTGCCGCCAGTAGCAATGTTCTAGTTTTCTCTTAACTTTCGAACTATTAGTAGGTGCGATTAACTTGCTTAACAGGATTGACCTTGGCGGTCTTTTCCTGGTTGACTGATATCACTACTTTGACAGGCCGACCCTTTTTTAGCAGAAACTAGCAGAAACTGAATCAGTAACACTGACTGTAGGTTCACTTACACGTGGCGGAAATGTTCAGTTTGATTAACTTAATACAATCACTGCATTAAAGACTGGCCTTGTTCTTGCTGGTAACAAGATACACTGAGAAAGAAAGAAAGTCCTGACTGGGACTCGAACCGAGAACCTCCTGCTGACTAGGCCGGGCACTCTAACCACTGCACTACCGGAGCACAGCTTAGATACAGGCTATAAAGGTCACAAACACTGATACAAGGAGGGAAAGCAACTTTGCTTCTTGCCCTCCATACTAGAAAATAATACAAATAATAATAAAGATTTGTGTATCTTGTATCCTCACAAGGCCAGTCTTTAATGTAGACTGTTTGCTTTGTTTACCCTTTACCTTGTGATTTATTCTTTATTTATTACTTGAATTATTTCTATGTGGAAGCCAAGAAGCAAAGTTACTTTTCCTCCTTGTATATTTCACACCTTTAGGTTAACACGGAGAAAGCTCGGCTGGAGTTTGCATCCAAGATCTGCCCCGTTAGCGCACTAGTTACAGTGACCGGCCTAGCCAGCGGAAAGTCATAGATTCGAGTCCCAGTCGGAGCAGTTGTCTTTTTTCAGAATAGTGTATCTTGTATCTTCACAAAGCCAATCTTTATTGTAGATTGTTTGCTTCGTCTACCCTTGACCTTGTGATTTATTCTTTATGCATATGTATTTTTCAAACTAAAATCATTCTGTACCGTCATAAAGAATTCTGAATGGTATGCTTAATTAGCCACATTGTATTTTAGGATATTGAAACTTGCCAAGTTCTCTTTTTATGCAGTCACAATCGAAGCTGATGCACCTTGCTGGCGTGTTGCTTGCGTTTTGGAGTTGGATTTGAGTACTGCGTTTGTGCATATTTTGTTTATGCACATCCCGTTCGGACTTTTAAAAATTTGATAGTTAAAACGTTATACGCTCTATCTTTTGCTTTGTGCGCCTGTTTCTTTTGTAAGCCTAGTTATTTTAATTTTACGTTGAAACAGTTATTTTGCTGTTACTATAACGCATTCGCACAATCCTTTTCGTTGTTTTTGATTTTGCAGGCCAAGATCACTCGTTCTTAGATAATTTAATTTTTTTTATTTAAATTAATCATAACATTTGTCGTCATTAACCGAGGATTGTGACGATGCATATACTTTTGTAAAGAACAACAATACACTTTTAGTACAAATAGCCTTGAAGATAAACTGTAAATAAAATATAGAAAATAGAAACAGACTAATTTAGTATACACACGTGAGCACATGCAAACCCATTAATAAACAACAACGGAACGTTAAATGTTAAGCATAAGGGTATAAAAGTCAAAACCTAGAAAGAAAACAGACAAGCTCTGACAGTCAGGGTCTAAGTGTAAAATTTTGTCAGTAAGAGGCTGGTAGGCATTAGACCTTTACTACCTGTGGTTAGCTTAGTTCTATAGTCTGTTCGGAATTCTACTTAATGTTTTTACGCCATTGGGGATAATAGATTCGAGGCAGGATGAAAGTAAACGTCATACAATTTTGGTATCCTCGATTGTTTTTCTTGACTCGATTCATCTCGCGTTGATTAGTCTCGACAACACTTATGGGCTTAGAAAAAATTACGAATTGTTCGAGATTATGAAAAAGAAATTAAGAAGAAAGTTTTCATACCGAAGATAAGAGTTTTTTTAACGACGGTTATAAATAATTATGTAAAGTAAACAAAACAGGTAAAAAAGAATAATACCCGTTAAAAATTCAGATACTTTACTGTTCAGATTTGACGGTTGCGGACCCTTTATATTTTTACACCATATTTCTCTGTAATGGCAGCTATGACGCCCTGAGTAAACGATTTAGAAAGACTGGTTTCCTCATAGGTAACTCATTAAAAGATATGGGCCGTAATTTTACAGTTACAAACAAATTATCAGTTTTTTGTACTGGTAAGTTATGGTTTTATCGTTAAGGCTGGAAATTTGTTGTTGTTTTTTTTCAAATTATAGTTTTAAAGAAAATAATTTAATAATTAATACGTCTTTAAAATTACTTGATTTCATTATTTAAATGTTTTCTTTAAAACTGTAATTTGAAAAAAAAAACAGTGTGGACGTACGTTCTGAACTCGAGATTATTATTCATCATCACAACAAATTTAATGCCATTCAATATTTTCTGAACGAGTTAACACAAAATTACTGACAGGCAAATCCAAATATGCGATTAGTATAGAGAGGCGCTCACAGTCTTTGCGCTCGGCATGTAAGACCCATACAATAACAAATATCGTATTTAAAAAGTGCCCGAATTACTTTTTCAAGGAAGAATCCAAGGATTAAATGTTGCCGTCCCCCTTCTCGCCCTACCACATAAACAATTTTGGGGTGAACGCATATAGTCTAAAATGTTTTTTTAATTTTTATTTGGTCTCTGGCTCGTGAATTTAAGCCCCATTCCTGGGCTCGGATATTTCCCACCGGTTGCGCCCCCACTTTTAATTTCGGCAATGTATTTAAAGATTGGGAGCCAGTAATATTTTAATCCTACCTAGAATTTTCCTGTTTTTCTTTTTTTGTGAAGCCGGTTGTCGTCCGATGTGTTTCGGCGAATGAATTACTCATCTGTTGTGACCGAAAAAAAGCTATTAGCAGTCGTCCAATTCCAATGATGAGTGCTTCTTTCGCCAACTTCCCATTCCCGACAACAAGCTTGAACTGTCCGCCTTTCCAAACAAGTCATCTTTATAGCACATCAACCTTAACGACTGAGTCACCAAGAATAAACAAATACGCAATTCTCCAATTTAGGAGTTTGATCGAGTCACAAAAACAACTGAGTAGCTCGTTAAATACGAATGATTCTTGCGACAACATTTTTTTGGACGCAAAGAAGAGCTACCAGAAGGGAGAGATACCTTTAGAGCTATTGGGATACAAATTTGGGCGGAAATAAAAATGAAGACGCAACCTAACCAAACGGTGAATCACAAGGTAAACGATTAACGAAGACTGTTCAAAACGAAGACTTTTCAATGAAGACAGCTTTAAAGACTGCCTTGCGAACATAAAACAATGCCAGTATTTAATGCTGGGTGTCTGCTTTAATGCTGGGTGTTCGGTTGTAGCCAAGGTTGCCTTCCTTCCTTCTCCCCCCCCCCCCTCCCTCCTCCCATACGGTAGCGGCGTGGTTAGGTCACCAGGCCTAGTACGCTGGAAGTCCTGGGCTCAAGTCTCAGTCGGGACAGATTTTTTCTTTCTCAGATTGGTGCATGTTTTATTCTCACATGGCCAGTGTTTTTTATTCTCAGAAATTTAACCACCATGTTGCCAAATAAATCCACAACTTTACGATGCACGCATTATGTTTGTCACGGACATAAAATATTAACCAGGTACGAGTTGAATGGGCTGCGTTTCCGTACTGCGAGTTGTCCGTTTACAATGTAAAGGCAAAATGTCAAGCACGATACCAATTTTCATAATTTGTTCATTCAAATTATTAAAATCGGTGTCGTGCTTGACATTTTGCTTTTACATTGTAAACGGACAACTCGCAGTACGGAAACGTAGCCCATTCAAAAATACATACCTTAAAAAGACATACCTAATTTCGACGAGCATCCTGAGTGAAATAACTTTTGCAACATTTACATATGGTCAGAGGGAATGTAGCAAAACCATTTGTCCCGTGGGGAAAAATAGGAAAACTGAATGCCTTTGCAACATTCACACATGTCTGAACTAATCTTGCAAAACTGAGCCACGCACGAAAGCCAGCCAGGAGGAACGTACCTTTAAGTTTAGTCTGGGTTTGTTCACCACCTAGAATGAAAAGATAGGTTTTGCTGAGTAATACTGGTAGCTCTAGGAACGTGGACCTCGCTCGAGCCAATTGGGCCATAGCTGCACACAACTTTTTTTTTCTGGACGCCATTTTGGGCCACATTTTGAATTTTTTCAAACTGGAATGAAATTAAGTGCCTAGATCGTATTTCAAAAAACATTTTTACCAAATTCGATTCGATCCGGTTCGTGTGTTTGACAATAACTGGCGTAAACAGTTTTTTGGTTGTCGGTTTGGGCTGCCATTTTGATTTTTTTTTTTACACTTTAATAGGACTTTATCGACGAATGTGTTGTTCTGAATATTTATAACCAAATTTGTGTTCAATGTGAAGAACGATGCAAATATTACAACCAAAACGTATTTTTGGAAGTAATTTTGATCTGCCATTTTGAATTTTTAGTATTGGTTATCAAATGAAGCACATACACGCCATTCTGCCTTATTTCAAGTAATATTCCTACCAAATTTCATTCGAAATGCTTCATGCGTTTGGTTTTCCTTCCTTAAACCGCTTTTTGGACGCCATTTTGGGCAGCCATTATGAATTTTAAGAACACGTGAATGTTACCTTTCTCATGTTGAGTTGGGCATTCAGTAGCTGTGACAATTTGGCGAAGGAAAGAGAAGCGCTTGGAAAGGACGTGTGTGTGTGGGGGGGGGGGGAGACGGTAAAAAGTATCCCTTGGCATTTTTAGTGGGGGTTGGGGAGCGTAAAACTACTGAGTTGCCCCTCCACAAAATTCTAGCAACGGTCCTGTTCAAAAGCGGCACTAAGGCAATTAACAAATACTTCCTGATAATGGTAAATTATTGGACTTATTTCAAAGTTAGCGATCCCACCGATTGGCAAGTCAGGGCATGGTAACTATACAGTCAGAGTGGGTTTAAAGGGTCGATTGCTTGTTATTGGCTGGCGTCCAGGCAGCGTTGCTTCCTCCGTTCCGTCATGGTCTGTTTTTATTTGGTGTTTCTGGTCGTTTGGCGTAAGCTAAACAAGCAAGCAGCCCACATGCACTTTGAGTCAACAACGAAGAGCTTGTTGTTAAAGCTGCTCTGATTCACCGCAAGCACCAGCTTCGAAATGGACACGAGATTGTGTTTATGCAAGAAAAACTGCAGTGGGCTCAACTAAATTTCCATACTAAGGGCGCGTTTAGGCAACGATATTTAGGCAACGTGGCTGGAAATTAGCCACGAGTTACAGTGCGGTAGCAAAGCATCGTTGTCCTGGTAACAACGCTACTTGGTTGTACGGTTGGTTAGTGCAGCACATTTGCATTACACCCCAGGGGTGTACAGGGAGAGCCATTTAGGCCCGGGAAATGGTTAACGTAGGCCCCTCTCTTGTGGTATTTCGTAGAAATCAGTCATCGGAGCATAGGCCCCAATGGAAATCTCCTGTTTTCCCGTATGGCCAGTACGCCCCTGATTACACCCTGACAAGCTTTTGAACTGTCATTATTGGATGTTTCCGAACGAGCTGACAGAGCTGAAACGATGCCATGTTTAATTTCAGGTTGTTACATGCTAGCTTTTAGCGCAAAATGAGGTGTATAAACGCGCCCTTACGTTGGTATTGTCTGGAATGACTATGGTGTGCTTTCCTTTAAGGAGGCACACCTAACACTTTTACTTGCTGCTCGTAAGGGCGACTGAAGCATAGTTGCACGCATCCCGATAGGACGCTGTCTTATGTTTTTTATACGTGTCAAAAAGATCACCCGTGCTGTGGAAAACCCAAACGTGCGGCAACTCAAGCAGTAGACCAGTGTTGAAATGAGCTTCAAGCCAAGAGAGAGTTCCATTTCTTCACGCCAAGGCATAGTAGAGCAGAAACGGGGTGTCTTCCCTCCATTCTCGGAGCCAATTTTCACGCGAGCTGGGAAGTTAACGTCTCTAAGCATTACTTAGTTAAAGTAGGACTATGGCCTGGAGCCGGGAAATGAAATCAGCAACTTCTCTCCCATATTATGACCTTGTAAAAAGCGGTGGAGTATGAAGCGAGAGTGGATACCTTCATATAAGATCTTATTAACCAAACTAAAAAAAATTATAAATGCAATTTTAAAAAGACGAAAATTAGGCTATGCTTAAAATATAAATATTATTTTACAAACGCAAATTTAACATTTTCGGCTCTAGTTATTAGAGTCGATTAGACTCTTATGCGAACGGTTTGTCTGTCTGTCTGTCTTTCTGTGTGTCTGCCAAATTTTGCACACAGATTCTATGGCACATTTCTAGGTCTAAGTTCGAAAATGGATCGATTCCGCCGGGGAAATCGTACACTACAAATAATCAAAGATTTTTGTTCGCAGCAAACGTGCGAGATTCGTTATTTTTATTCAGCCGACTGACGTCATCCATCCACGACCAATTACTGGGAACTATGTAGTCTTCGTCAGCGGTGGACGTCACCACCAACCGACCAATGACTGGCAATTTGATCAATTGTATTCTATACGGACTACGGACGTAGGCACTGATCTTGTACGTACGAACTGGATAACAAAGTTATATAGTCTAAGGCCGGCATGCACGAAATCAACGTAGGCTTGGGCTACTTGTTTGGACAATCTTTCATGACTTTACTGCGTAGTACTTTTTACCGGAGGGTGGGGGAAGGACAAAAATTTAAAACAACTTCTACTGTATGACATTTGTTTTTTTTTTGTTGTTAAGGGAGGGGAGGGAGAATCAAATTCATAAAACTACTTTTGGGCAATGACTGTGCTATCTCGATATTTCACCCTCATCAGTCGTGCGATATGGCTACGTGGCAGTCAGATAAATGAAATGTGCAAAACGCCGAGACTAAACGGTTTGGAGGCCTCCCGTATCATAAAACTGCCAAACGATGCTGGATATTTTTAATGTTGATTCAGTTCACTAGTGTTCTAATTAAACTTACAGTTTAAAATGAAACCGATTGAAGAATCGTAGTGGGCTCGTCTTTAATTGAGAGGTGTGCGCCGCCATGCCATCCAACACAGTTGATCAAAACATAAACATGTATGGGGGTGGGGGGGGGGGGGGCGGGATTGAGGCAAAAAACTAGAAATGCAAGCGACCACTGTTTTTATGGTTGCATACGCGTCATGGAACCGCGGCCAGCAAATCATTTGGATGTTTGGATTGTATTCTTAGGAGGGGTAATTATTCACACGTGTTAGACAATTAGTAGCCATATCGAGCGCTGTATTCGCAAGGGAAAACTAATCGACTCTCACTATAATTGGTTTAATCAGGTTTATTACGGTTGGGAATCGAGCATAGTTTGTTCCACATTATGATGTTTGCAGGAGACTGACTATATGACGCCAGTTTCCTTCCACTACGAGTGCAAAAAACACGTAAATATCCCACTCGTTGGCTAACAGTAACTGTGCAGAGTCTACAAGACTGTTATATCCACATGTTTTTGCACTCGTAGTGTGGCGTCATACAGTCAACTTCCTGCAAACTTAATGTGGAACAAACTACAGACTGAGGCAAGCAGGTGTCGTAAAAGGAACCAGATAGTGTTTTTCGGTGAAATCTCAACGCACAGTTGAAATACCGGATCTCCGCGGATCCTACTATTTTTTTTCCGTCTTACATTTTCCTTTTCCTTGAAGAGCATTCAGCACTTTTTCCTAAATAGGGGAAATTTTTTCCGTGAAAGGATCGCCCTGCGTCGAATGCAGTATTGGCTGACGCTTGATATCATCACGCCGAACTGACTGTGCTTAACTCAGCGGTTTTCCCGTGCCTAAATGCATTTGTCTGACTGGAATGAGTGCGTGTCAACAAAAGCAATTGTAAAGAGGAAAAGAAAACAGGATGTTGGATTGACGTCAGTCTCCAACAATTCTATTCATGAAAAGTTTACTTTGTACGGGAGATATAGTACGATTAATGAAACGGACGACCCCCAAACCAACCGTAAACAGAAAGTGTATCAACCATACATGGATCCTTAACGGCACCGGCTATGCCGTGCTGCCTAGCAACAAGGTCAAGGGCGAAAACGCGTTCTGAGCGCTGAAATGGCTGCTGTCGTGTGATAAAAAAATTACCGTTCGAAGGAAAACTGGACTGAGCGAACGGTGAAAAACAGAGACCACGAATTTCGCCAAAATTCGTTTGCGCGGGTCCGAATTTCAACAACAGCGAATTTAAGTGGCATTATCACCGATTGAAACTCGGTAGAATCTGGCAACATCTAGCGCAATCTTGTACTTTCTATAGTACTTGCTTGCATCAAGCGAAATAAAGCCCAAACGTCATCTCTTTTAACGAAACAAACAAGCCTCGACCTCCTTAATTATTCAGTGAAAATTTGGTACGTCCTCGTGCACCTGGGAGCAACTGTAAAGGTTAAAAATATAACTGGCTTCACGGCATTTTCATACGATTTTCAATCGGTGACAGTACCACTTTAAGCAGGAATCGGTTATTGGTGACGTCATGTCAGCTATTAGTGGCGTCATAAGTAACTCATTTTCCTTCTCCCCGCCATATCGTTCCTTTTTGGTACCTATACTCTGTTCTACATTATGTTTGCAGGAAACTGATCGTATGACGTCACGTTTCCTTCCATGTACGAGTACAAAAAACACGTAAATATCCTACTCGTAGACTAACAGTAACTGCATAGAGTCTACAAGGGTGATATCCACATGTTTTTGCACTTCTAGTGCAAGGAAACATTGCTTCATGCAGTCAGTTTCCTGCAAACATAATGTGGAACAAAGTATAGTAGCAGCAGCGAATAAATGCTACACCCGTCCGAAGACACAAGAGTTACTATCAGTATCTCATGTTAGCATTAAAAAAACGCTTAAGCATTAATAAAAATAATGGTATAAAGGAACAGATAAAAGAAGACATGTAAGCCATCAGCGTCGTACTAATGCGTGTAAAAGAATCTGCATAGCGACCCAAAAACAAGATGGAGCTTCTTTTACACGTACTATTAGTGCGATGCTGATGGCTGACATGGTTTTTCTTTTATCTGTTCCTTTTGAGCATTAGGATTTTTTAAGCCTTACAAAGCTAGAGCTTCTTTTAAAAGTTGTAGTGCGACACAGATGCTTAAGTTTTCTTCTTGTAACTGTTCATTTAGATCATTAAATCTTTTTTGAAGGCTTACGTACGTATTTAATAAGACATTTCAGGTAAATTAAATAACTAAAATTGTTATATTAGATATCGAGATGAACGCTTTTTGAGATAAATTAGTCACCTTAAAATGGTGTTCAAAATATCCTGGTCCTTGTGAATACTTACGTTTTAAGCTAAAAAATTGTTCACTGGTTTGAGATCTAGGTGAAAGTAAAATTTACGCAACAAGAAGAATCACAACAACAAGAATATTCTGGTCATATTCTAGCTCAAAAGGCCCTAAGCCTTGTTCATATCTAAGTTTTAAGCAATAAAAGTTGAAAATCGGCTCAGTGGTTCGAGCTGTAGATGAGAGCAAAATTTCCACAACAAGAAGAACAGCAACAAGCATATAGTAGTCACATTAAAATAGCGTTCAAAAGGCCCTAGGCCTTATTCATACTATGCTTTAAGCTAGAAAATTGAAAGTCGGTTTATTGGTTCGATTTCCAGAACACGGTAAAGCGTCTCAACAACAACAACAGATTACCATGCTGTTCAGGCTAAACGATTCCATTGTTGTCATTAACATTTCAATGCAGTAAAATAGTGACACAGATCGAGTTCGCAGCCTTTGATTTGTGCGTCCAACCAACCAGGGCCCACGATTTATTTAGGAGACGAAAGTGAGAACAGCAAGAATGAATGCAAATACTTGGCCGATTGAAAGCCCGTTCGTCAATACTAAGCTTCAGTTTATCGTCAACTAACTGACTGTGTCACGACAAAAAAAAAGGTTTTGCGACAATGCAGTTCCAAATTTCGAGTGTGACCAGGGACGGCATGACAAACCATGATGTAACATACAAATTGCACGATTGCTCGTCCCTGACTGAGAGCGAGAAGTAAATAAGTTTAGAATTCCATTCCCATTCCCCCGCAATGAACCATCCTGAACCAATACGCGTCTTTTTCTGGTAAAACTATAAATCTTCCCAATTTTTGCCCCTTTGCCCTCGATGTAATGAGCAACTGAGTTACAGTTTGGGACTGGCGTTAACATGTCTATTAGCCGTCCTAATAAAGTTTAGGCGAGCAAAACATACTGTACAGCTGTATTAAAAAATCTGGAACAAAGCCAACATGATTCTCAGGATCGCCTTCTTCACGACCTTACTCACGTTCCTTCCCCTTAATTTCGTCCCTTAATCCGTCCATCGAACCATCGCCGGCCTGGGTTTTGATGACGGCCATACCGCACTTGAAACGTCACCATCCATGCTTGACAAAAATTTTATTAATAAACAAAAACGGAACGTTAAATTTTTAGAGTAAGGGTCTAAAAGTCAAAACCTAGAAGGAACACGGACAAGCTTTGACAGTCAGGGTCTAGGTGTACAATTTTGTCAGTAGAGGCTGGTAAGCATTAGACCCTTACTACCCGGTGGTCAGCAATAAATATATTTTGGCAAAAAAATGTAAATTCTCCTATAAAGACCCATGTAATGATCCAGTTGTAGTATGGTAAACGTTTCCTGCTTTGCGTTATGTTGAAAATTATTTTTCGATTTAGTAACAAGACAGCATATTCGCAGCAGGGAGCATTAATTTGGTTATCCTCTGCCATAAATCTACGAAATATAATAAAAAAATCTAAAGCAGCAAAAGACAAAATGCCGAATCGTCACAAGAAAATTGTGCTCTTAAATTTCCATGACAATATTGTAAGAACAAAGAAAACCTGCTACAACCGTTCAGACACGCGGTCTATCCAATAGACTAGAACTAAGCTAACCACCGGGTAGTAAGGGTCTAATGCTTACCAGCCTCTACTGACAAAATTGTACACCTAGACCCTGACTGTCAAAGCTTGTCCGTGTTCCTTCTAGGTTTTGACTTTTAGACCCTTACTCTAAAAATTTAACGTTCCGTTTTTGTTTATTAATTCGTGTCACTTTTAGAATTGCAGCTAAACTGTAAAACAGTGCAGTTGACGGTCAAAGTTGATAGTTTAACACAGACACCCTAGGCTGACCCTTACTAACACTGGCTATCGCCAGTGTTAATAATAGAAACAATTTTTTTAATCTACAGTCTACGTCTTGCAGCTGGGTTTTGCTAATTGGCATTGTTGCATAATAACAATATTTAAAACAATGTAAAACAATCTATCTGGTCGTTTAGAGCTCCATAACCCCTGAACAACTTGACCAATTAGAAAATGCCTTATGGAAAGGGTACATCTACAGAGCAATATCTGTAAAATGAGCTAAGAACCAGCTTTATAGGACAAATGGTTTGCCCTGTAGAGAGGACAGACGAAAGTATCCCCAGAACAACAACAACATCATCATCATCATCAAGAAGAAGCAGAACAAGAAGTTGTCTATTTGGCCCCTTTCTGTATCTCGGGTTTGGCTCGACCGAATTTCACAGTTTTTGGACTGCAGACAGGCTATGACTAGTCAAGGCTAGATTCCAAATTTGGTTTAAAGATGTTTACTTTTGACGGAGTTATAAGCTCTCAAAGTTGAGAGTTTAACACAGCGATCCTAGGTCGACCCTTACTAACACTGGCTATCGCCAGTGTTAATTAAAAAAATTGCCGAAGTGGATACGACAAGCTTTTTTTTTCTTTCTTATTTTACTCGGAATCACCTATTAAAGGGATTCTTCAATCACTTTCTTGTCTCATAAGTGTCTCGTGCAGAGTTTTGGTATTGCTTCCAGGACTTGGAGAAGGAAAATAACGCTACTCGCCGACTTATGGTATGCTGCACATGGGAACAGAGGGGTCATGCGGTGGGTATCACCCACGTAAAAGCTGCAGCACTCCTGAACACGTATATGTTCACGTCCGAATGTTGAAGTTTCACTAGTGGCGCCAAGACGGGTTGGCAATGATTTCCGTTGCGGGGGAAGAGGGCAGAAGGAAAATGTATTTCTTAAAAGTTTTGTTCTACTTGAGGCAGGGGCCCATGAAAGCCAGCAAGGGGGTACCGGGTAGCTGTTAGCGTTCCTCAGCGGGTACGAAAGCTGAAGCAGTTTTACACTATTTTAGGGCCTTCTCCAGACTTCCCGAGAACACGTTTGCAATAATTGTTAAACAAATTTCGGCTGTTTTTCTAGGGCATTCTTCAGCGTGAGAGGTTGTAAAAACCTAATTGTAACTAGATTCTGTTTTTTTTATTATACTGTTGTTTAAATTGAATTAAAAATTCGCTTTTTGTATATTGATATATCATTTTTAACTAACACTAAATAATTTGGGCTTGTAAAGTATTGTCCCTTCCTTTTCAAACAGCAAAGATTTAGGTTCAGTTTCTGAATAAATTGAGCATTGTTTCTAAAAAAAAAAAAAATTACGGTGGCTATATGGGCTAAGAGGATAAAAGCTAACTATCAAATAATACCGTCAAGTCAGTCTTCAATGTTGATAACGTTGCTCGATTTTCATGGAGTTAATTGTTATCAAACTTCAAATGACGAAATCTTGGCGGGAAAGCTTAACAGTGCACAAATTTAGTTGACGTTTCGGCTACAACCCTAGCAAGAACACACAATCGGCCTTCAAAGGTTCAGGGCTATTTGTGAGCACAGTTTTATGTATTTATTTTTTTCATTGGTTAGATGCTGGATTTGAATCGGCGTCCTCTTAGTTGGGAGGCCAGGACTCTAACCATGATGCTGGTTCCTTTGTTTGGGGTCCCTAGAACCTCTCACTAAGTTGGTGTTGTGTGTTGGACTTTAAAACTGGTCCTTCTCCTTTCATGGATAACCGGTCAAGTGTTGGCTTGCCAGATTGTCTCTTAACTAAGGGTTCGAACATACTGGGCTGCCAGGCCGCGCGACCAGATCGCTGCAGCCAATGAGAATACTTATCGTTTATGTAAAACCACGCACTAATCATTGCGTCGACCAGGTCGCGCGGCCTGGTCGCCTAGTGCGTTCGAGCCCTAAGTTGCCCGTTAAATCATGCCTGGTCATGTGTTGGCATCCCAGACGTGTCTGATAAGTAAGATGGCAGTTAAATTTTGGGATAACTGTTCAAGAGTGTTGGCATCTCAGACGTGTCTAATAAGTAAGGTGCCTGTTAAATCATGGGATAACTGGTCAAGTGTTGACGTACCCAAACGTCTCCCATAACTAAAACTCCTGTGAAATCATAAAGGGATAACAGAAGAAAGAGTAACAAATCAATTTTCAGTTTAGCCACTGTGCTCGATTTTCGGGAAGTTCACCGATATCAAGATTCACGAATTCAAACGCTGGAAACGTAGCTGGAATCCTTAACAAGTTTTGTTTTATATTCAGTTAACATTTATGCATTAACTATAAGACAGCTCTTAAGCCATGGAAGTGATGGATGGGGTGACAGCAGTAGAGCTACTAGCAAGCCAATTCCTATTTTTTTTTATTTATACGAAATTTTTGTCGTCGTGTAGACAACGCCTTCCGGCTGTCCTCAGACGAAAATGTCTGTTGCTCCCCGACACCCCGACCAAGATCTGATTGGGAGGGGTCGGGCCTCCCCGGAAATGTTCAGCAGGGTCCTCGGGACCCTGTAAGCTGCCGTATTCTAAAAGAAATCAGCGTGAATTTGAAACGTTTTCTTGCAACTTTTCGATTTTCATATGAATACATTTCAAATAAATAAAAATGTTTCTTTGAAGCAATGGCCTCGTATAGGTGGGGGTCGCCGTTGGGGTGGGGGGGGGGTCCCCGGGTTCGCGGACGGTCCAATCGTACACTGCACGCCATCCTCGTGGCGCCACCGCTGCTCAGGCCCTCCAACTTAAAGGATAATGTAAATATAGTTCACAGTACTGAACGAAATTATCGTCCATTCTCCACATGCTAGAAAGAATCCTCCCAAACCCAAGACTGGTATAAGAGAAGCCATCAAGTTTCCAAAAAGAGTTGGCTTTGAAAGTAATGATATCATTCAACCCGGAAAAGGCCGCCAAGGTTAATCCAACTAGCCAAATTAATCAAACCGAATAATACTTTGGACGTTAAATGAAAACTTGATGATTGCTAGTATAGATCCCCGGAGAGACCCTCACAACAGGAGGCCCATTCTATAGTGAGGCGTATAAATGCTCAAATGCGTGCAAAATGCTCACAAGTCTCACACAATACGTGTCAATCCGAGGGTTACATAAAAAAAAAATCTAAAATTTTGGAGAAATTTTTTGGAGAAAGGGCCCCCATTTCTCTTTCCCGGCCCTGGTAGGAGGGAGTTGGGGGGGGGGGGGTAAGTTATTGCATCTTTTTCCTCAGGGACGGACTGAACGGTAAGGAGGTCATCCCTATCGGGGCGACCAGTTTTTTTTTTTTTTTGGGGGGGGGGCGGGATTTTCTTTCCCATTTTTCTCATCTGGTACTGAACGCTGATTTTACCGCACGTTTTTTTCCTCGCGCCGCACAATGCACCTTTATTTGTTGGAGAGCTTAATAATTATAATAATAATAAGGGACTAAAAAGTGACAAAAAAAAGGAATCAACTTAAAAATTCTCCACGCAACAATGCAAATATCACGTAGCGTGTACAATATGAGCATTACGGTGCTTTACGAACGGCATTTTTAAGTACTAATTATCACTAATTAGTATCAATAATTATTGGTTATACAGTTTTAGCTTTGTAGTTGTAAAGTTAAAAAATAAATAAAAAGGTTTTGCACCAGGTAAACTACTTTGCACTTAGGGCTGTAACGATTACGCATCAAACACGTCATTACAATTACGCATCCCGAAAATAGTACGAAAATAACAATGACCATTACGGCCCCCCCCCCCCCCCAAACATCGCTGTGAAGTTGGAAAACTATTTTGAGCCACAACCTGAAGTTAAAATTATCCCTACCGTTCAGATTAACTCACCTGTGTTTTGTTCCTTTGTGTCGTACGTTCCAGTAATCCTGCAATTCTTCTGTCGTTTTACTCCGCACACACTACCGTATTTTCAAACCAATGTTTTTGCTTCGCAGCCTGTTGGTTCACGGCAGACCCAACCTGCTGCTGCACTCTCAATTCTGAGTCGTTGTTGGTTCTAACGATAGAGGGCGCTGGACGGCAGAGCTAAAAATGGAAAAGCAGTTGGCTGCGCAATAAGGCACCGTCGCCAACTAAATAAACCCAAAGAAGGATGTAAAAAAAAAATAAATAAATAAAAATAAAAAAAACACAAAGAAAAAAAAACAGAGCCGTAGAAAGAGCGCTACAAATTCACGTCGTCAAAATTAGGAAATAAGTGTAGGATGTTAAAAGTCAAATGACTCCTGGCAACCAAGTACGGGGTTATATTATCTGACGCCGTAAAGCCTGCAGGAAATAATATAAACAGGCTTTTTTTTTTATATGGATATGAAACTGAGAAAACTTCAGATATTGAACTGAAAAACGAAACGTATAGGCCCGAGAAAGCAAGTGCTTTGCTACTCGGAATTAACCAACAGAGTGGTGCCCACAGGGGAACTTCGGGGGGAATGAAGACGTGAGCAGCAAATCCTCGTTGCCGTTTTTTTTCTTTTTAGGGGGGGGGGGGAAGGGACGAAGTATTTTACAAAAACTGTTGGCTGCCCGGCCTTTTGTTTTAAAGACTTTTATTTTGGGAGGGTGGGACGAAGTTTCCTCCCCCACCCACAAACAAAAAAGTTTTTTTTATGACTGGTTGGCCTACTGTAAGTTGGGGGGGGGGGGGGCAACGAAGTTACCCAGCCAATAGGCCAGGGAGGAGGGGTAGAAAAAATTGGGGAAACTCCTCACTCATAGTCTTTGGGGTGATGGGTACCCCTGAACCAACAAATAATTTGTTTGTATGTGTAGGCCTATTTGCACGACGGTCATAGGGAAAAGGAGGGTTGTCATACCTGCTGCTGTTGTCCATGGCTCACCTCGGTCCAAAACACATTGCTGCTCAAAAACGTAAGCGACAGTGGAACGCTTATGGATTACACGCTTTTAAAGATGACTACTAAATAAATAATAACTAAATTAATTAAAGTTAGTTGAAAATTAATAACAACATACTGGAATGGAATGGACCACACGAGTAGACCACAAGGCATCTAGTTTATCCTACAATGGAAAAGCGTTAAAATAAAAGGGAAAAAAAGGGGGACGGGAAAGACAGTAAAGGGAAGAAGGAAAGAGCACGTCTGCATTACCGCCAAGATTAGACCTACCAGGGGCCGTGCCGGTCTTGTGGAAAAGTCATGTATAGTCAAAGTTACATACATGCATTGTAAAAAGTAAGAATGTAAACTTGAAGTAAAATGGTAAATACATAACAAAATACAGACATCGATATGAAAGACCTGATTACAAAAAAAAACTAAAGCAATGAATACAGGTTAAATTAAAATATCGGCTACAGAATCAGTCATTACCATGAGTAAAGCTTCAATAAGAGGTAAATCATTCAAAGGCAAACAAATGAATAAAAACATTGAAGCTGTGGCAACGCAGCTGAAACAATGCACGACCAAACTGCAATGCACCAAACTTAAAATGTAATGAAAAAAAAACATCCTGGTATAGAGTACATTTCCTCAAGTAGAGTTTAAAAAGTTGATTACGTAGGGGCACGTACCACCTCGTCAGACAGACTGTGTCATTTTTACCATGCGGCAGTTTCTGTTATCTAGACACACGCTAGTGTGTCGCGGCCAAGTAACAGTAGATCATCCCATTGTAGACATCCGATTGTTAAAAAATTGATTGTTAATGATAAAAAGGCGGCTCACTAGCAGACATGTGTCTGTTAACTGTAAGCAACTAAAAGCATATTTTGGCATGTTGAGGATAAATCCCAATGCGACAGAAATGTTTCAAATTGTGGAAAATGTAAGGGGAAGGGTCAGAGATTAATAAAACTAAAATTTAAAGGATGAGTGTCCACCAATCATAGAGAAAAAGATGCGTCAATAACGTTGTTTTTATGTTACTGTCTATAACTGTTTTTATGTTACTGTCTATTATACTAGCTAGCTAATAAGATTTTTCCCATGTTAAATCCCATAGACTTTTTGCTCATAGCTAGCGCAAAATTGAGAAGGCCTACGTAATAGCTGAATTTTGGCACACGAATGCATGGTGATCTGAACATGGTCCTTTTGTGGGTTTGAGAGTTGTAGGGTTCAGGACAAATGCGTGGCAGGGTTTTGAAATTCGCCTCCAGTAAATTTAAATTTCGTTTCTTTTCCAAGTTGCAACCAAAGATTTCAAGCAACAATGTCTTGAACAATCAACACTGGTCTTTAGAGTTATTGTAAAAGCCTGCACGAACTGAAAACTGAACTGTAACAAAGGACAAAATAAGGAAACATTAACGTTGCCGTGGATTGTGTAAGAATAAAAGGACGCACGTTAGATGATGTTTACGCAACAATACGAGCATCCACGAGCTAACGGGGTTTTTGTTAATAACCCAAAAATAAAATGCTTCGCGTTCTGCTGTTTTAGTAACAGCGACCTTCGGGGATTTCTGTATGACTAAATATCAATGAAATCTTGAAAAGTTAAGGGGATAGTGCAGGGATAAACAAATCAACTGAAGGGGATGCGCTGATTGAGTGAGCGAAGCGAACGAAATCAGCCATTGTTAGCCAGTGTGTGCCAAAATGGGACTGAAGCAACTTAAGCAAGTGAAGAGTGGTCATACAATAAACTAAGCCGTGGCAATTTGGCTAATCTAACGGCTAATTGGCAATGGTAAATTTGAAAATTAGAAATGTGAAAACTTATAGAAATAAAATTCCTCTAGAAAAAAGTACAGATGAAGATAACACGGTGTACCCTTGTGTACGTTCACAGTCCTATGAAAGTTGTGATATCCACCTAAAACCAAAACTGGTAGAAAAACCCGCCAAGTTTCCAAAACGATCGACCTTTGAAAGTAGTGATATCATTCAACCAAGGAAAGGCCGCAAAGGTCAATCGTATTAGCCAAGTTAATCGCACCCAATAATACTTTGGACGTTAAATGAAAACTTGAAGATTGCTACAGCGAGTAGCAATCTTCAAGTTTTCATTTAACTTTCGAACTATTAGTCGGTGCGATTAACTTGGCTAATAGGATTGACCTTGGCGGCTTTTCCTTGGTTGAATGATATCACTACCTTCAAAGGCCGATCGTTTTGGAAAACTTGGCGGGTTTTGGTTTTGGGTGGATTCTTATTTACAGTCATTTTAATGAGTGGTATGCAGCTCTTCTTATCACGGCGTAATTTGGGACCGGTCATTATTTATCACGTGGGGGGGGGAGGAAACTGGGGAGGGTCATGAAGTTTTTGGACCCTCTCTGGGGGGTCATAAATTTGTCAGGTCCCGTCAAAAGGGAGGGGGCGCAAAAACACACTGACCAACTGGAAGAAAAAGTAATTTTTGGACCTCAAAAATGACACTATCAGCAGTCAAAATTTCTAAACTCGCCTCAGCTTCGGGCGGGGTACGGAGGGGGGGGGGGACAAACTCCCATGACTTGAGGCTTGGTTTTGAGGCTGTTAGTAACACTACTGCTAGTAGAGTTTTTACAAAGAACTTTGATAGAAATCTCTAACCCCCTGGTTTCTTGGCTTCTTCTGTCTTTCAGGTGCATAGGCAGTGTGTGTTCATCATACATAATGTGAATCTCGACAAGAGATGGGCGTAAGGAACATTTATAGAATATTATTAACCCAATGTGTGTTTTCGTTAAAAACGCGACGTTTCCTTACAACTGATGGCAACTATCGGTGTAGAGAGCTACTTACTTAATTTGGCTACAGCACCAATGTTGGCTATAGAAATCATCTGCAGACAGTCTCAATAGGTATACGAAAAGCACATTTTTTGGGGGGGGAGGGGCGTTCACATTATTTTAGGACCTTGATGGGGAGGTTTAGGACCTTGATGGGGAGGGCCCAAGATATTTTTAGGGTCTCGAAGGGGGGGTCCTCGAAAATTTGATAGTCACATTTTCATTTCCCCCCCCCCCCCCCCCCCCCGGCCAAAAATAATGACCAGTCCCTTAAAAAAAACACCACAAAATAATCGAAATCCATGAGACCATGTAGCAAAGAAAAGGTGAGTTGGTGATTAGTTCGAATTTGTTGTAGATCATGTGAATCTAGATTTAGAATATGAGGCCTATCGCTATAAGATTTATTGTGGACCTTTATTGGTTTGCGACTGTGTCCACAGGTAAGGCGTATTACGTGTAAAAAATTTGAAATGACTGATAATAGTATCTGAAGTTATCGTGTACAGAGACAGATTGACAAGCACTTTGCTCTGCTTTCCTACGCGCGTTATTAAGAGTGGCTTTGTGAAGGAAAAATGGAAAGAAAGGAAATTCAATACATTAAGTATGTTAAGTAAAATGTGCAGAGGATTGATGAAGATCCATAGATAAGTGGGCACAACGGCGTAATTTGCCCTCTCGGACCTCCAAACAACGCCCAAGTAAAGGCCCAGACCATGAAAAATTGCACCACTGATAGAAAAATATTTCGAGAGGGCAGAAAGCAGCTCTGTAACATTGAAGGATTCATCTTTCACGGACCATATGATCATCTTTCACGGACCATATGACAGGTAAATAGCTGAGAACAGGTGGCAAGGAGTAGACATTAGCAAACCTATCATTAATTGCGTTACCCAGTACTTCCCTGCCAAGAACCATTGTATTTGGTTCACCGTTAGCTTTCTGACTGTACGCCCAGATAGTTGTATATCGTCCATCTTGAGGACGAAAGTCACGCAAGGCAAGGGACACAGGACTTGCAGCACAAACAGTAACTCAGATACGCACACCATACTGGGCCTTTTCTCTACGCAGAAATGATGTTTCCTGCACTGTGGCTCTGTAAGCAAGCCACCGTGCGGCTGAGGGGACCCTCATCCACCGCCTATAGGCCTTCCACCTATCCCTGATAGCACCTCGCAAACAGCAATCCACCAGACTAGCTTTCCCTGGCGTATAAACGATTCGGGCCTGTGCTTAGTTCTAGACCACCCACCAAATGCACCGTTATCAACGACAGATTTTATGCGCGTTGCATCCTTGTTCCCAGATACACTGCAAAAATGCTGCAGGGCAATCGGAAAGTGATCACTCCCTCGCTGATCATCTGAGATCGAGAAGCAGAAGGCATTCGAGACCTCAGGTGAACAAATAAAGAAATCCAAGACCGACTCCTGAAGCTCTCCATTTTGCCAACGGACAAAAGTTGACGTGCTGTTATACACAATTGTAAGATTTAGACTATCAAGAACACGGACCAGCTGACTGCCTCTTCAGTCACAATGGGATGATCCCCACGCAAAATGACGGGCATTAAACTCCCCCGCAAAAACGCAAGGGTCTGAGAACTGCTGTAGCCACGCATGCCAGGTCACATTCGTGACTAGCTTGGAGGACTACAACAGTTACCCAGTAGCTGCCTAACCAAACTTTGACACAGCAAGCATCAATTTCATTTCCATGTTTGCTTGAACACATAAGATATAACACTTTCCACTTTATGAAGATTCTGATACCGGACCCCAACCTGACATTACACAATCTACGTTTGGAACTTGACTAAGACTGCAACTATCACTACTCGCCTCTTGAATACCTAATATGTCGACATGCTGTAACAGACTTTCAACCTCACCATGTTTAGTTTTTAAACCTCGTGCGTTCCACGAGCCTATAGAAAATAAACTAGTGAATGATTCTATCCTATGAGCCCCCTGCCCCCCCCCCCCCTCTCATTGTTTCCTCTCTTGTGCTCCTATCACCATTTTCATTTACCATGACACTGTTAGAATTACTGTTGGAAACAGAACATTCCCAAACACCTATTCCTCGATCAGAATTTATACTAATACTAATGACCTCACTAAATTCTTCAGAACACTGGGTTACAACTGCAACCTGCTCACTAACACTACCACACTTTTCCTGACTGTGGTCGCCTGATACACACTGCATTGATGAAGACCCACATCCTACTGCTTCATCATTGGACCTTCCACCACTTGTCACTGACTCGCTGCTGAGCACTTGTCGTTTCAGGCGCTTGTTTACCTTTTACCTCTTTGGTAGTGGTGCTATAAGCTGTGTTCCATCCGACTCGCTGCAAGGACTTTTTTTGCACAAGCATTGGTTTCTCAGCACTGTTTGATACAGAGCCACATGGATCTGCACTACCTGCGCTATCTTTATTTTTTTACTGCGCACATGACAACAACGCACTAGAGCACGGATACACAACATTCGCCGGCGCCACAACATTCACTGGATTCTCTGCATTCACTGAAACTGCCTTATGTGCTGTGATCACAACTTTTTTTGCTCTACTGGTAGTTAGATTGGATTCATTGGAGCAATGTGCAACACTTTGTAGTACACTTTCACGCTGTGCTCTCGCACCTGCCGCTGCCCACAAATGCGGACATAAGTCCTGTGGGTCACGAAAACAGCCTCATACTGCGCATGCCATGCTCGCACACGCACGATTAAAATGTCCGCACAGCCCGCTGCGTAGACAGAGCGGTACGCGGTCTGAAACTGCAACCAAAGCTCTCACATATAAAATGTCCGGTACGTCATCAAGCATCACGGTATCATGCAGTTTGAATTTTATCAACCGTACTCCTGACTCATAAACCTCCCGACCACCAATGGTTAGGTATTCAAATTCGTGAGAAACTAGTATACAGTGGCTACATCCTGTGGTGCCAGGTCGTATGGTAACCAACGCAATTTCGCATTAATGTGTTGATCATAGAAATCATGTTTGTCAACCTTTTCATTGTTAATGACAACTGATGCATGTAGAAGCTTGTTTTTAGTTGCAGATGAAAATTTACATTACCTGTCTTATATTGTAAGTAATTTCCCGCCTTTGGAGGCTCAATCTCCAGCGATGAAAAGTTGGCTTTCCTGTTGGGCTCGCAGCTCCCCTTCATTGCGCATGGAGCTCCCCTTGGTATATAAATGCTCGATCCGGAGCATTCATCATCTTTCTTCCTAGGGCACCATGTCGCATGGCTGTCCTCCTGGCTCTCCCGTCCAGCGTCAGTCATAGGTTCACAGCAAGTTCTTCTCGGGCCACGGGTTTAACCTTGGGACCATCGACCACTGCTTTGGCAATGGTTCCCCTTCGGGGTGAGTTGGTCCACTCTTCGGTTCACCTATGGCACCTCGTCGATCCCTGGGGGTAACCGCGGTTACCTTCGGACTGTCAGTCTGCATTTTTTTGGCAACAAGCTGTGTGCCTGCATCCCGGAGCGCTTACATCCGTGCGCTATGGCACATGTAACCGGGTGACCAGACACGCATTTACAGCATACATTTTATGTTTGTACAGCACTCCATGAAGAGGACCATTCTTGGGCTCTTGGTCCAGCCTCCTTTGACCCGAAATTGTTCGGTTCCACTACATTTCTTCGTCCCGGTGCTTTAGCGTCCATGTACTACAACCCGGGTAACCGGGCAACCTAACGCCCACGCACTGCTATGGCCGTCTTGATGTTTGTACACCAGTCCATGAAGAGGACCTTCCCTGGGCTATTGTACCGGTCTCCTATACCGAATTATTCAGGTCTGCTACCACACATCCTTCTTTACTATGTCTCTGCATTCGAGTGCTGTTACGTCCGTGCACTGCAAGACAGGCAACCGGGCGACTGGATGACGAGCGACTGGATGCTCTCCTACTGCTGAAGTTGTGCAAGATCAACGACTGAAACCACCTTACTTCTTCAGTTGTAACTTCCACAATATGTGCTTCATGTGTGGACGGACACTTGGAACTTAAAAACAAACATTTCCACCTCTTCTGTTCCCTCACGGGCAACCAAGCTCAGGCCGGTGTCCGTTCTTTTCTACAGACCGCGAGCGGTCCACCTTCTTGCAGATCAAGTATCTCACCCTACGGTTCTTTCAGGCCTCGGTCCACGATTCCCTGGGAACCACAGTATCAACACTGAGCGTTCAGCATGCCACCGGTCGGCTGACACACCCGCATACAGATAAGCTTGCGAACGCGTTTCCTCTCCTTTGAGTCAACCGTCACTACAATTACGAATTCCGTCATCCATTCTACACTTCTCCAGCAGCAAGCGGGGGGAAGGGCAACTTGCACTAACGAGCCCTGGGTCCCGTTTCAACCCTTACAACCACGTCAAGTGTGCCATTGGAATTGCCAGGTGTAATCACAGGGACTGCAACTATATAGACAAGCTTTGTTGGCAAGCACTGCCTACTGTATCTTGTCACCAGTTCACACGAACTTAGCCCCATCTTGGAACCTCCATTCGGTTCACGGACTGACGTTGTTTCAGTTTTGGTCCTCGGTCCCCTCGAGCCTCAACCCACGGTACCCCAGGCCTTTGGGTCTACCTGTAACAATAGCGAGAACTGCAACTACGTACAGAAGCTTTAATTTTCGTGAGCAACCCCTCCTTCCTGTCACCTGCACTTCATGACACTTCAGCTTCAGTCCACGGTCCCCTCGAGCTTCGGTCCACGATACCCCAGTCGGTCTGTTAGGAACATGCACACGGACTGCAGTCACACAGAGAACAATTTTACTTTCACTATCATCTCATACCTTCTGTTGCTTGTCTGCTGTTGTCATATTTCTTCTATCCTCCATTTGATCACCATTCTCTGACATCTCAGTCAGCAGTCCCCTCGGGCTTCTCTTTCTTTTTCAGCACTTTTTCTTACAGAACAACATTCGTCGTACGTAGTTCTCTGCAGGGAGTACAGCCCCTTTTCCTCCTAGCATTTCCAGCTTTTTGACTTTCTTCATCCGAGGGGCGGAGGGGAGAACCATTACAACCTCCACCAGGCCGCTCTCTGTCGCTAAGGCCTACAACACAGCCAATTTCTCCCTCAGTCTCCGATGGCTCCCCACGGTCCCCACATGACTTTTCTTCATCTCGCTGTGTATATTCTACAACTTGCATCTGCTCATGGACCACGATGGTTTCCCTTCACTCAAGGACGGCCTTCACTGCTATCTTCTCTGTCTCCTGTCCCACGAGTGAATCTGACTCTTCGTTTTTGCCTCCAAGAGTTGTTGCAACCACTACGTAACACCTAGATACACCCGAACCTGTTCCACGGCCATCATTGATCATACGACGACTCCCGCTTTATGACTTATTTCATTTAAGGTTGCCCCGACCGACAATTACACAAGACCCCAACCGACTACGCATTTCCAGTGATCGTCTCGACCACACCCGCCATCGTTTCAATCAACAGTCACTCAAGACTGACTCTACCTCAACATCTAAGAAGACCCTATCTTCTGATGCCTTGCCCCCGTTATCCTGTTCCTTGTTCCTTCGCTTCAAGGTTCGTCTTGCAGGACAGAGCCCCCTCATCTATCCCTTCGGTCAGCATCACCGGTCAGCATCACCAGTCACCTCTTGGATTACTGTCCTCAAATCATGGATCGGTCCTTGTCTACAACGCCTGTTCTTACCGACACTCTTCTTTCCTGGAGACTCTGCCCTCTACCAGTCAACGGTCGTTGTTTTCTTCTGTCTCTACCTAAGACCTTTCAAGACAGAACTCGCCATAGATTCTTCTATATGCCAACGGCGTTTCGTCGTTCTGCCACGTGCATCAGCACCAGACTCATGATCTTCTTTGGACCATAGACCCAGCACCTGCGCCCGCTGTGGGCCCATCTGATGCTCAGGACAAGAACTCCTCCTAACAACACCAAGCGCATCAACACGACCTCGTCTCCCCCCAGTTATGGCGCCATCGTCCATCCATCCGTCCAATAAGCCTAAGGCACGCTTCTTCCGGCAACGAGGCTGCCCATGCAGTACGTGTATAACCAGCTGATCCATCTTCTTCGTCGGTCTCTTCTGAGCCGTTCCCTGTTTCGGTCCCTTTTTCAAGTAAAACTCCTAATAGTTCCCCTCTTCATTTCATGACACCACTACACACGGTTCCACTTGTGCACATCCCATTGTCCAGCCGGTAGCAGATTAACAATTCTTGCCTGCAACCAGTCCTCTCATAAACGCTTGGTGTAGAATAGTGGGTGGCGCCTTGCAGTGGCATATTTAGGTGGGTGCGCCGGGTGCGACCCATCTTAGGGTTTCTTCGGTGCTAAAGAAATAAAATAAAAAAGCCAATCTCGGAAAAAAAAAATTGGTTAACATGTTTCTGCGATGACCTTCAAAATGGTTTGTTTACTTACCCACGAATGACAAAAAGAAAAAAGGTAATAAATCAAAGGGTCTTTCAAATTAGCCCTTAAGTGGTCACAGTAGATGAGTCACATTCTTCCCAGAAAGAACCCCTCACACCGGTAGACAAGAAAGGGACCGTTCACAAATTACGTAAAACGCTTTTTTTAGCAACGTAAACTCCCTCCTCCCCGTCCCCGTTTGTAACAACAGTGTAGCACTTGGAGTATCCACCCCCCCCCTCCCACCTGAAAATACGTATCCTGCACGGCGATATGTTTATGTATATATGATTGAAGTCCTCTCTCCAGCAAAACTAAAACTATTCATTTCTCCGTTTCTATTCAATATATTTCGACCAAACTTGGCCAGATAGTAGATAGCACTTTTCGGAAACTTTACACCAACTTTTATGCAATTCCGTGCAAGAGTAAACGTAGGAAGCCACACGTAAATTTGAAAACTGTTCACTTGTTGTTGTTGTTCTGGTTCTTGTTCTTCTTGGCTGACACGGTTTCAGAAAAAAACTACTGCACCTACCTAAAATCTGAAACATGATCTGAGCTAGAAATTTCTCTGGACTTCAACCTTACAGGGACCACTTTTTCAATTGGTCGATCCATTCCGGAGTTACGGGACCCTACACGATCATTTTGATTGTTTTACATTATTTTAACCATTGTATTTAGGGAACAATGCCACTCAGCAACCTCCAGATCCATTCTTCGTGCATGCAACAATCGACTGTATGCATAAATCTTTATTGCGCGATACCATAGCCCTAAAAAAGGTACACGAATTACAAACAAGGGGCTACAGCGACTGTCTAGTCGCATTGGTCTTCTGTACAGTTACTCCACTTCCAATGTTGAGGCGCACACCTCTATCATGCACTACAACAGCTCTCTCTATAGGCCTAATTTACAACTTTAATTTCATAAGTAGCAACTAACGGGGATTTGGATTGTATACAGTAAGCCTATTCATTTTTGCAACACGGTACACCTCCGCGCAAACAGTTACAGTGTTACAACGTAATGCGCAACGTAGCCTAATATAGATCAGTGGTAGTAGGGAAGGGACAGGAGAAACGCTGCAGCAGCAACTCGTAGCAACTATTGACGTTGCCATGGTAACGTGATTTTAGATCTAATTTTCATTTTTTAGGCCTAATTTTTTTAATGGCAGTTTTAGTTTCGTAAGTAGCAGATAGGCCTAATGGAGAATTTGGTTCGATCGTAAGCCTATTCATTCATGCAACAATGCGACAAGACTCTTATATACTTTGTAACACATTATGCTTTCAGAAAAGTGACTGTATGACGCCACATTTTCTTCCACTACGAGTGCAAAAAATCCGTAAACATCCCATTCGTAAACTCTAATAGTAACTTTGTTGAGTGTACAAATGTGACATCCACATGTTTTTGCAGTCTTAGTGCAAGGAAACGAGTCGAAATCCAGTCAGTTTTTAGGATTTCAATTCGACGATGAAATGTTATTACTTAATTTAGTTACGTCGAAGAAGTCTATTAGCTATAAGGAGGCAATGATGTTTTAATTTGCCATGTTATTTAACTAAGTTTTGACACTGAATCTAACGTTGTAAACAGTGGTCGTCAATATCTGGTACCGTTGCGAAGTTGAAAAAAGCGACGGACGGACGGACAAAGTCGTTGCAATAGTCTTCTCAGCCGGCACGGCTATACAGAAGACTAACAAAAACGTCAAGTGTGCCGTAAAAAAGGGGTTATATGATTGAAGTTTCATTTTACTTGTTAAAATGTACACGGATAAAAATTGGTGATTATTAATTGAAATAATCAAATGTACAATTCAGAAAAATGCATCTGTTTAAGTGCTGTTGTGCTTTACCAATAATATACGTTACGTAAAGCACAACAGCCGTTTAACAGATCCAATTTTCTCAATTGTACATTTGATTATTTCAATTAAAAATCACCAATTTTTATCCGTGTACATTTTAACAAGTAAAATGAAACTTCAGTCATATAACCCCTTTTTTTACGGCACACTTGACGTTTTTGTTTGCATTTAACTTTTGGATGAATTATTTTTTATAATTTGTGGTTAGTATAGCGACGTAAGGAAAAGTCAATTTGAAAAATAAAAATTCCAAGATGCAAACAGAAGTTACAAAAATCATTTAGCTAAACGAATTTACAGAAAAAAATTATGCAAAAAAATTATTTAGCGAGAATTAATGGCTACGTATCCCTTCGTCATACTCCACTTCCCACTCCCTAACACATTTTCGCTACCCTCCTTCCCCCCACTCAACGAGTCACGTACATAATTTGTGTACGCTCTGAAAGGAAAGGATGAAGACATGCCAGAGGTTGTTACTAACCTTGTGATTACATAAACGCAGTTCAATCTTTTCATCTGGTTAGGAAGGTAAATTCCAACCAAGGCCCAGCCCAGCTATCAAAAGTAGCCAACATGAAGCATAAGAAAACCACGCAGAAGTCGAATATATTTAATTATTTTGCGCCACCTGAGAAAACACCACATTGTTTTCCATCTTTGAAATAATTCCAGGCACAACAACAACTGCAGAAAGAAGTTTTTCTAAACTGAAAAGAATAAAATCTTACCTGCGATCAACAATGACCAACCTTAATAGGCCTTGCCTTTATTAAATATTCATCGTAATACTCGAATATACGTAAATAATGTAAAAGACGAGGGAAAGGCAATCGACATTTGGATATTGTTTTATAGGCTGCAGTGACAGTCTGCGCTAATTAGCATTTAAATAAAAAGTGAGTTTTGAAAGTCTTGAAAAATGAAATCCTTAAAAAAAGTGTATTTTAAACAAAGGGTATTTTTTTAATAGTCGTGTTCCATCCCAATACTAAGGAAAATTCGTAAATATTCAAATTGCTTCCAACGTGAAGAGAAAAATAAATATCCTAGTATTTACGCATTAGTTTATAAAAATGAGCTGAATCGAGGTGTTACTAGATATTAATAATTTATCCTTTTATGATACCGGGAAATTATGCACTCCAGAAGCCATAAAATGCCCTCAAATTCTTAAAATTTAAAAGCTTCTGGGGCACTGCTTCAGATCCCGGCCCTAGCTGGTGGAGAAAAGCACCCCCCCCCCCCCCCTTCAGAAATTTCTAGATCCGCTACTGGCGCCTTGTGTTTCTGTTCCGGGAAGTGGTGATGTAAATAACACTAACAATAACAATGATGGTAAGAATGACAACGTCGTCATTGCAGACATCAAGGAAACCGATGTGGCAGAAAAGTAGCAAATTTGGCACAACAGGCTACGGATCTAGACACACGCTGGTGTTTCACCGCCAAGTAACAGTAGATCATCCCATTGTAGACAACCGATTGTTGAAAAGCGGCCTTGCAGTGCTGGAAACACCGGTTCTCGTCAGATCCCCGAAGTTAAGCAGCATTGGGCTGGATTGATACTTGGGTGGGTGACCGCCTGGGAATCTGGCTGTTGCAGACATAGGGCCTTAGGGCTTCGGGCAGATGACCAGGAGTGGTTAACGCTCGTTAAACCCTTTAACCCCTTTTAACCTTTAACCCTTTAGCCGCTCCTGAGGATAGTTTGCGTCGGGTCTTGGGTGTCCCCCCGCATTCTGGGGTGCGTCAGCATTCTTTGTACAGGGTCCTCGCGTTCTGTAGGGCCACGGGGCGCTGCTCCTCAGTTGGAGCCTCAGCTTGTTAGCCGCTCCTCTGCCCAATGGGTAGAGTCGTATAGGGCATGTGCGACTTTTGTGTGAACCTGTGGAATAATGGGTGTACTGGTGTACTGGGTGTGTTATGTTAGATTTAAGTAGTGTTTAAGTCTCCTTGACCGAGTGTACGGCTTCAAGGCCATTTTAACTCGAATAAAGCATTAAAGCATTAAAGCCGCTCCTGAGAATCCATTCAGGGTGTTGCAGACATAGGGCCTTAGGGCTTCGTCGGGCAGATGTCCGGGTGCGGTTAACGCTCGCTAAAAACCCTTTGACCCTTTGGCGGCTCACTAGCAGACATGTGTCTGTTAACTGTAAGCAACTGAAAGCTTATTTTGGCGTGTTGACATATTTTGGCATCCCAATGTGACAGAAATGTTTCAAATTGTGGAAAATGTAAGAGGTAGGGTCAGAGATTAAGAAAAACTAAAATTTAAAGGATGAGTGTCCACCAATCATAGAGAAAAAGATGCGTCAATAACGTTGTTTTATGTTACTGTCTAGCTAGCTAGTTAATAAGATTTTTCCCATGTTAAAACCCATAGACTTTTTGCTCATGGCTAGCGCAAAATTGAAAAGGCCTACGTACCTGAACTTTTGCACACGGATGCATGGTGATCTGATGATGGTCCTTTTGTTGGTTTGGGGGTTGTAGGGGTCAAGACAAATGCGTGGGAGGGTTTTGAAATTCGCCACCAGAGAAATTAAATGTCGTTTCTTTTCCAAGTTGCAACCAAAGATTTCAAGCAACAATGGCTTGAACAATCAACACTGGTCCTTAGATTAATTGTAAAAGCCTGGACGAACAAAAAAGCTGAACTGTACCGAAGGACAAAATAAGGAAACGTTAACGTTTCCGTGGATTGCGTAAGAATAAAGGGACGCACGTTCCATGATGGTTACGCAACAATACGAGCATCGACGAGCTAACGGATATTATGTTAATAACCCAAAAATAAAACGCTTCGCCGTCTGCTGTTTTAGTAAGAGCGACCATCGGGGGTTTTTGTATGAATAAATGTCAACGAAATCGGGAAAAATTTAGGGGAAGATGCAGGGGAACAAAACAACTGAAGGGGATGCGCTGAATGAGTGAGCGAAGCGAACGAAATCAGCGATTGTTAGCTAATGTGTGCAAAAATGGGATTGAAAATTATAAATGTGAAAATTTATAGAAATGAAATTCAATATCAATTAGCTCTCACCCACAAAGATCTCTAGACAGACTGTTTCGCCCTTGTTTGGGCTCGTCAGTAGAGAATACTTTGTGGATGAGAGCTAGGCTACGCCGTATTCTTTTCGCCATTGTCAAATGAAATTCCTCTATAAAAAAGGTAATCATGAAGATAAGACGGTGTAACCTTATGTACGTTCACAATTCTATGAAAGTTGTAATATCCACCCAAAACCAAAACTGGTAGAAAAACCCGCCAAGTTTCCAAAAACGATCGGCCTTTAAAGGTAGTGATATCATTCAACCAGGGAAAGGCCGCCAAGGTCAATCATATTAGCCAAGTTAATCGCACCCAACAATACTTTGGACGTTAAATGAAAACTTGAACATTGCAACAGAGAGCAGCAATCTTCAAATTTTCACTTAACTTTCGAACTATTAGTCGGTGCAATTAACTTGGCCGATAGGATTGACCTTGGCGGCCTTTCCCTGGTTGAATGATATCACTACATTCAAAGGTCGATCGTTTTTGGAAACTTGGCGGGTTTTTCTACCAGTTTTGGTTTTGGGTGGATCATGACTACACGGGCGAAAATATGTTTGTGGAGGCCTGGCAAACATTAAGATGATTAATTCTGTTGTCATTATAGCTGACCAGTCTGGTCACCCCTATCTTTTACCACACCTCCGTCATGCTGTGGCTAAATATGTTGATCATATCAAAAATCAAAACTGGTAAAAGGGGCCGCCCAATTCCGAATGGTTCGGCCATTCAAAGGAGTGATATCAACACACCAAAACATTCGCCAGGTTAATCGCACCGCTTAATAATTCAAAGGTTAAATGAAAACTAGAACTTGCTACTTTCGGTAGCAATGTTCAAGTTTTCATTTAACGTCCAAAACATTATTCGGGGCGATTAAGTTGGCGAACGTTTTGGTGTGTTGATATCACTCCTTTGAAGGCCGAACCATTCGGAACTTGGCGGTCCATTTTACCAGATTTAGTTTTTGATATGATATCACTCCTTTTTTTTAATTGTGTATTTACTCAACTCCACTTCCGAGCAGATTTGTAATAAAGTGTCACGTCAACAAGAAACTGGTTTTCAACACTTTGCTACTACTTTTTGCCTATAGGCCGAACCATTCTTAACTTAGTCAACTCTTTATAGGTTTTTGGTTTGGTTTTAATTTTGTCGCAATTTGTTTTATTTATTAGTTTTGGTGTGTTGATATCACTCCTTTGAAGGGCCGAACCACTCTCAACTTGATGGCCTCTTTACCAGTGTTTAGCTTTATCATATCAAAAACCAAAACTGGTAAAAGGGGCCGCCAAGTTCCGAATGGTTCGGCTCTTCAAAGGAGTGATATCAACACACCAAAACATTCGCCAA
>JAHWFP010084174.1:47555-89829 GCA_023313725.1 Lithobius niger
GACACACTAGCGTGTGTCTAGATCTTCAAGAAGTGGAAGAAATCTGCTCCTTAAGAGGTAACAGTGGTTCAAGTAGTGCTTATGTCTATTGTTTCTAAATGCTCTTTGAAGAGAGCTAATGACTTTAAAATCAATAGTTACTGGGCCAGCATATATCGGTACCTTCTTAAACGACCAAACAGAACGAACCAAACGCACTACTGTTGGTGACAGTTTGGCTCATTCCCTGCTAATAGCCGTGTTGATGCGGCTTGATTGACGTCACCATCGTCAGAGATGAATCTGTTTCCGGCAAAACTGTTACCTAGCGCATGCCCCCTGAGATGGTTCGCAATTTGGCATTGCTCTCGCCTGGTCACATCTATTAGCCAATGCTTGTCAAATCCATTACCCAGGTCTGGTCGCGGTGAAGGTATGACGTATCGCATACTCTGCTGAGCTTGTTGAGCTGTGTTGTAGTTTAGGAAGGTACTGAACGGCTGATGCGACATCACTGCGCACGCGCGATGTCAAGTTTGGATCCAAACTGTCTCTAACAGTGGTGCGTTCGGTTCGCTCTGTTCGGTGCTTTAGTTAGTCTTGCATTCTCAGTCAGTGTCAATTGGTATTCACTGGCTACCTTATGAAGTGTCTGAACGTGATATTGGTGTGGCTCTTATCAGTTATGGCTTCATCCAGTCTTTTCCATCAAGTCTTCAGTCCAAACGTCCTCTACGATGTTTAAGATATAATTTTCATGGGCATGTGCGTTGGACCTGTGAAAGTATCTTTTGTCATGAGTGTCGCATTTTTTTTAAAGGAATGATCCATGTCAACATGTCAGATCGTGTGCTTCTACCTTCCGTGCATACAAAGGTGATCAGCATGCCACAGCTGAGCCTTCTATGCCTGTTGCAGGAACTAGTCGAACACTTCAAGTAGTGGATAGTGCGCTAGTAAGTGAGTCAGTGTTAGGTAGTGGCCCTGTAGAGTTTGGTGCACATGTGGAGTGTGGTGCACCAATGGAGTGTGGTGCACCTGTGGAGGGTGGTGTACCCGAAGAGTACATCTGTAAGTCTGGTGCTATAACAATATCTGATCTGTTTGTTGCTTCTGCGATCTTTCTCTTTACGAAGCGCTTTAAAGATCAGAGGAAGCAGGTTCCTCCAAGGCCGAGTCAGTGGCCTCAGTTGATTCTGTGTCAGAACAAATATCGTCTTCTCTCGCAGGATGCAGCTGCTGATATTAGTGCTGTTGCTGATGTTAGTGCTAGTGTTGATATTGTTGTTAGTGCTGGTGTTAGTGTGGAAGCAGAATTATTCATCTGCGAAAGCGTTAATGAAGGTGTGTTGAGTGAAGCTGTAGTGAATGATAGTGTGGTGAATGAAAGCTTTGCCGATAGTGGTCGTTTCTGTGGCGTGAGTGAAACGGAACGAATTAGTAGGTGAACCATGTGCACATTGTGCTGATATTGTGTCAAAGCCTTCCTGATCCCGCTCACCACAAGCTCCTGAAATGCTCGGACCTTGGCTAATAAATACAAAGACATTTTCAAATTGTGCGATTTTGTGGACATCTTATGATCCAAGAAGTTCGTTTGTCCTTAGGAGTGGACACTGCAATTCCTGAATTCAGTTACCTGTCTAGCTCTCCTCTCTCTGGCTTTCGTATTCTGGTGAACTGGAAGGTGCCTCACTATTCCCTTGCTTTCCTGGTGTGCACGGGCATTGATGCCTGCGGTCAGGCATCTTCTGGTTCTCCCTTGTGTTTGGTCATGTAGTGGGAAAGGTTTATGGCTGAAGAATGGTGCCTCTGGGTGGGGCAGCAAGCTGTGTGATGCCAGCTGCCATCTACTGGCATCTTCTCTTAACTTAAGTTTTGTGTATGAGGGGTTTTCGACCTATGTTCGGTGTAGTGAAGGTGTAATTCAGGAGTCAGTCCAGGACTTCTTTTGTGCTCCAGGCAACTTGTTGATCAGTTCAGTTTAAGGTCTCTGATGATCTTCGCGGAAGTGATCACCTGCCAATTCTGCTCTGTTTGTACCAGGTTAGGCTAAAGGCCCTTCAGAAACCCATGTGTCATCCAGCTGTGGAGCATGGGTCTTTTGGTCCATGGCTTAGCAAGTGGCGTTCCCATCAGCAGTGCTGTGCCTGAAAGGCAGCCAACCCGGTTTGGTGGACACCAGCGTATAGTCCAGTGGTCTGTGAATGCTGAAGGGCACCGACAATGGCATCAGTTCCCTTCAGAATTTTGTGGATTTTGTATGAGACTCATGCCATATTGAGGGACAAGAAGGTGTCCTTTGGTTCTCGCCTGTGTGAGCGAATTGGCACGGGTTGCTCCCTGTCAGTAATCTGGAAGTTCTGAGGGTCGAGTCCTATATGGACGAGACATGGCCAATGCATTTAATGCACAGTTCTCAATCTGTCTGCGCACCCATGCTCGTGTTTTCCAGTTCATGCTTAGCAAATGGGCCCTTTGATTTGCGAGTTAAGCCCCATTCGTCTCTGAAACAGCTATCGACCTGGCTGGTGTGCGGAAGCTGTATGAGCGGGCCTTGGTGCACAGAATTGGCTTGCAGTAAATCAGAAGTTAAAGGAACATAAATCCCTGTTGGCTTTTCTGCGTGACTCAGTTTTGCGACAGTGGTTGAAACGTATGTAAATGTTGCCAACACATTCATTTTCTTGTTTTTTTTCTTGCGTGCGAGGTGATTTGGCGACATTAACTCTAACCTGCGTAAATGTTGCCAACAGCAATCTCATCGGGTCGCACGATATACCGGAAGGATTTATGTCCTTTTAATTGTTGGATCAAGTGGTTAATTGAGTGCCTACATTTCTCTTTGGTATTAATATGGCTTGACCGTACAGGATTCGTTGCAAGAGCGTGTTATCATTGAGCTAACAAATACATTTATTATTAAACCGTATTAAGTACTAACAATAAGTAGCCCTGTGTTCTCATTGATTAAATTTAAACCCTCTGTTAATTAATAGCAACGCGACATGAGAAGCACTCAACAACGGTCGGGCATGCAATGATTGTTGCGTCGACAACACTTAAAACAATTCAACTCTCTCGCAAGTGAGATACTGCTTGATTTCCAGTTGAATTGGTGAGGGAATGTTGCTGCTGTAAAGCAGATGATTGTAAGTAGGCTGTGTTCACTGCATATGCTTTCATACACAAATCGATCTCTAAGAGGTCTGTTTTGTTGTCGTTCTACAGAGTTTATATCAGTAGTGTTTGGATTTTTTTTTTTTTGCTTTTCATGGCAGTTGATCGGTGCTTAACGGGTGGCCTTCATACAAGTGTGAATGAATGCTTATGTGTTGTTTCTTGCTGTCTCCCCTCGACTCCAGTGTGGTCTCTTATGGTCGAGGCTGGGGAGCCTCTGCTTCACTTGCGTGTGGCTGACCTCCTCATGAGTCGTTGCTCATCAGGATGTGCTGGACATAATTGTTCTTGACTATGGTCTGCTCGGCCCAACTGCTTGGGAGAGTCTGGGCACTGCTGGTAATGGAATGGCCATACTTCTGGATCTTTTCCCAGGTGGTTTACCTAGTCTGATGGTTGTTTTCCCTATGCCCATGGTGTAAAGTTGCTATCTCTTGCTTGCTGACATGACCGTAATTACCTAATGACTGTAATTAGGGCTAATTACGTTGTTTTATTCGAATGCTGAAGGAAACATTTGCCAAGATTGGAATGCCGGGTCTTTGGTTACATTTTCCACGTACGAGACACGTGCGTTCCTTTTCACCGAAAGTGTTTCCATATTTTGGCGGGAACGAGCCCATATAAAGAAGATGGTTTGGCGCGAAAGGAAGTCTTTCCCAACAAGCACGCAACAAGGACAGAACTCTATGCACGAACTGTCTTGTTGGACAATTTCTCGATTCATGTGCGGATTGTTAAATGTTTTTTTGTAAATTGCGTTATGTCTAAGGAGGAATTCAAAGAAGTTTGAATTTAACAAGTCTGCAGTGAACCCTTGAAATTACATTGGTGGCAGCGGTGTAGCCGGACTTTCACATCGGGGAAGCAGCTGGTCGATTTCATGTCGATTTGTTCGAGTTTCAACGGTAAGGGTGCTGCCTTTCTGTCTACATTGGCAGTGGTGAAGCAAATTGTGCCTGCATCAAGTGTAAAGTAATTACATTGGTGGCAACGGTTTGTTCGGATTTCCACGGCCAGGATGAGGCATCAATAGGCGTACATCCGAACTTTCACGTTAAAGGGACACAGCTGCATCGAAAGTCGGCGGTCAAGTCATCTTAGATGGTAGTGATGAGCTTCTCCAACTCAGTGGGTTCACTTTCCATGGCAGAATTTCGACTTTGGCGTCAACCAGTGTGGGAGGAAGATTAAAGGGGCTTCCTGCTGTTCAAGAAAGACGAGTCAAGAGACGGAAAAGCTGAGCTGGCAGACAAGATTGCGACTGGACGAGGGACGGAGAACATTCCTATCAGCGAGAGTGGGCGGTAATGCTGCACTTCGTCGTGTGAGAAGGAAAATTTCGGCGAATTCCGGTAATGGAAGAAGCGAAATAGAGTTTGAAGTCATCGTCAGTGCAAGCCTGGGTTCGTCAGTTTAGATGTAGAAGTCGTCTTGGCAGTGTCTCCACAACGCGGCAACAGGTGAGCTGTGGCAAACTTTTCTTACACCTTGGTATTAGGGCGTTTGGGGAAAAAGTGCTGTTTAAAGCTTGCGGGAACTGTTGTGCGTGTTGGTGCTATTTTTTTATTGTTGGTTACTTAGGTAATTAAGTAATTTTACAATGGAGTTGCTTAGTGATAAAACTGTGGTTGATTTGAAAGCTGTGTGCGAGGAATTAAGGTTGCATGCGCCTAAGAGAAAAAATGAAATTCTGGCGATGTTTAAAGGTGGGTTGGAGGGAGAAACTTTGTTGGCTGATGATCTCGCAGAAGCAATTAAAACTGTAGAGGAGGTTAAAAGGGTAATAAATGAAGAAAAAGAGAGGGAATTACAAGAAAAACAGGAACTAAAGGAAAGAGAATTAAGGGAAAGGCAGGAAAAGCAAGATGAAAAGGAAAGGCGAATTTTAGAGGCTGAATTAGAGAGGGAAAGGTTAAGTGTAAGAAAAGAAGAATTAAAAAGGGAGGAGGCTTTAAGAGAGAGGGAGGACGAATTAGCAAGGGAAAAATTATCAAGGGAAAAAGAATTAAGAGAGTGGAAGGACGAATTAGCAAGGGAAAAAGAATTAAGAGAGAGGGAGGACGAATTAGCAAGGGAAAAATTAGCAAGGGAAAAAGAATTAAGAGAGAGGGAGGACGAATTAGCAAGGGAAAAATTAGCAAGGGAAAAAGAATTAAAGGAAAGGGAGGAAGAATTTGAGAGGGAGTAATTGGCTAGGCTAGACGAAATTGAAAGAGAAAAATTTGAAAGGGAGGCAGAGCTAGAACGGGAGAAGTGGGAACGAGAAGATAGATTAACGAGAGAGAAACAGGAGCATGAGCTGCGTATAAGCGAAAATGCTAGGCAACATAATGATGAAGTGCAGGCAAGAGAGTTGTCCTTTAAGCAAGAACAATTAAACGTAAAAACAGAGTCTGTACAACAAGAAAAACGTTATGACATGTCGAAGTTGTGCCAACCCTTCAGGGAGAAGGAAGACAACATATTAGTTTTCTTGTCTGGTTTTACTAGAATTTGTGATAGGATGGGCTTTAACAAAGAAGAGTGGCCTTTCAGATTGTTATCTTTGTTAACAGGGAAAGCGCGGGAAACACTCATGCGTCTTTCTGATGATGACTTTGCAAAGTTTGATCTGTGTGTTAAAGCTCTTAAAGTAAGATTTAATGTTACAGAGCAGTGTTTACATAACCAGTTTAAATCAGCAAAAAAAACTGATAAACAAACGTACTTAGATTTTGCTCACACTTTGACAACACTGGGTACTGAATGGGTTAAGGAACTTGATTGTGGGGATTCTTTCCAAAAATTATTCCAGCAGATATTAATAGAGTATTTTTTGAATAAGGTACCAAGTCCGATAAGATTATGGCTTATTGATAAGGGTAAACAAGAGTCTGTTTTGAACTTAGCTTCGCTTGCAGACGATTACTGCGCTAATCGCCAAGAAGCAGTTCTAAGACAGGGGAGTGGTTCTGACAATGGAAATGGCGTACCACGGGGCAGAAATAATTACCGTGGAGGAGGTAACAATGGTAATGGTTATGGCAGGTATCGGAATGGTAATGGTTATTAAGGTAGTCAAGATTACAGAAACAATGGAGGGAGCGGTAATTCGTAAAATGGTGGAGGCAACCAAGGGAATGGTTCTAGTAACTATAGGAACAGTAACAATGGTAATGGTAACAATAGCAACAGTGGTACTAGAAATGGTGCAGGTAATAATGGTACGAGCAATGGTACTACAGCCTCGGCTAGCAATGCGCAAGCAAGGCCACAAGCTAACGACATTAATCAGTCTGGTAGGAGAGCGCCTTTAAAGGCGGACGAGCCACGTATAAGTGCTACATTTGTAGCTCGAGCTCGCATTTGAAAAGGGATTGTCCCAACAATGTTACCAAAGCCTCAGTGGGAAATGTATGTACTCAATTGCCTGGTGTACACAGTGGAAAGGAGGTTAGCTCTTTTAAAGGTAAAAGTGGTACACAGTCGGTGGAAAGCCAGTTATGTAGGAAATGTACAATTAATGGAAAGCCTGGTAGTTACTTCTTGGATACAGGTCCATTTATGGATGTAGTTTCAAGTAAAATAGTAGAGCCTATTTCGTTCACTGGGAAAAGAGTTGTTTTGTCGTCAGTTGTAAGTCAAAACGTGACAGACTTTCCTGTGGCAAAGGTAAAGTTGGCTACAGAAGATGGCTACATTATGCTGGAATGTCGCCATTTTTTAAGGACGAAACGTACGACTGTTTGCGTAGCCAAAAGTCTCACGAAAAGCTACAGAAAATTGAAACAAAGGTAAACAAAACACGGACTGCGATAGCTAGGTCGAAAACAGGTGTCAATGGAAAGAAAAGTAATGAAAAGCAGCCTGTATAGCAATTTATTGATGGTGATGTATTGGATGGTCTTTTTAAAGTGGGAGATGAGGAAATGGAGGAAAGTGTTCGAAATGTTGCCAGTGAAAATAAGGTAATTGCTGAACGCAGTGAAATTAGTGTCTAGGCCGAAGATAATGGGCTTGCACAAAATGATACAGTTGTCCAGTCACAACACGTTTTAGTCAATAAACAAGCTAGTGTTGTGGCCGACTCTGTAAGGAGTACTGAAATTGGTAAAAAGGTTGCAGGGAAAGAAAATGTAGGTTTGTTGACAGCAGGAATTCAAGACTTGTTAGCTGTTAAAGCTGAAGTTTTAAAGCAAGGGCAGGTGCTTGATCCTGGGTTGGAGGGATGTCGAGTGGCAGCTGACGTTGAAGGTACATCTTTTTTTTTTTGGAATGATGATGACTTACGTAGGAAATGGGTGGCAGCAAATGGCACCAAGACGGGTGACCAGGTAGTGGTACCTAAAATGCTTACGGATCAACTGGTAAGGAGGGCATATGCTAATGCCTATTTTGGGCACATGGCTACGGAAACGAACATTGCCAGGTTGCAAGAAGTATTGCATGGGCCAAGAATGTGTGCACAATGTAAAAATTGGATCGAGTGGTGTGAAATCTGTAAGAAATATAGAAAAGGTGTGAAGAAGGGAGAGGAGGAAATGATTTTAGTTCCGGTTGTGGCAGAGCCTTTCCTTAAGGTGGAAGTGGATTTCGTAAAGCCTTTCAAAGTGAAGTCTGACGGAAATACGCATGTCTTAAAGGTTTGTGATAGGGCGACTAGGTATCATGAAGCAGTGGATGTCAGGGAGGCTAACTCACACACGGTAGTAAATGAAAGTTTAGCGATTTGTTCAAGGGTTGGGTTCTCTGTGGAACTCCGATCGATTCTTGGAAAACCGTTTGTTTCTGAACGAACATCTTGTTTCTTGAAGGAGTGTGAAATCGGCCTTGTAAATAGTAAGCCTTATCATTCGCAGTCTCAGGCTGTAGAAAGGTTGCACAGAACGAGGGAAGACTGGAGCAGGGCTTTGGATTTGGAGTATCCTGACAAAGGGAATGATGTTTTAGCACCAGCTAAGTTTGCAAGTACGTCTACTACTTGTGAGACGGCGAACTTAACTCCTGCGAAGTTAGTTTACGGAAGTAAGGTGAGGTTAAAGAGGGAAATCGCAGATGGAAAGAGGGAAAGATGGAAAGATGAGTTTGTACAGGTTACTACGAGTAATGAGGTTGGATTGAAGGTCATGGGAGTGGAAGGAGAGAACGAAGTGAATGGTAAAGAGTTGTACTGGCAATCTCAGGTGTGGGATTCAGGAGGGAAACCTGGGAATGTCACGAGCAGACAAGTGAATGAGAAAGCTATTAGTGGCCCTCTGTCTGCAAGGGTAAAGCAAAAGTGTAGGTGCCTAGTTGTGGTGAAAGTGGAAGCAAAATCTGCTTTACTGGTTACAAACACGAAGAAAAAAGTCAAGTGTAGGTTAGGATTGACTGGTGATGGCTTGCACATGTTAAGCAACTATGCAAAGTTGGTGTTGCCTATAGCTGTCAGTGTGAACAAAGGGGCACCAGACAAAGTGGGAGAGGGCAGTTGCTGCGGGAAAGCTTTTCACAAGCAGCAGTGCGTGCTTGCTTCTCCCAAGGTGTTGAATTCTGTGTCTGACGAAGTTTTCTTGTTGTTGTTAACATGCAAGGTTTACAGTGTTATTGTTAGCATTGTTTGGATATGTGTTGCATGTTTACTTTTTTGCTGGGGAAAGGGGGACAAATGCCCTAATGCTGAGTGTAGGGGGGTTTGCCATGGCAAAAATGTGTTTTCTCCAGTGGTGAACAGTACTTTTGAGTTGAATCCAGGGAGGTGGATTGTTGTGTGTGTTATTTTGTGGTATGGTGTGTTTAGGGTGGCAAGAGAAGTGATGGAGCGAAAAGAAAGTTTTTTGTAGGCTTTCTTGTGGTGTGTTGTAAGCATAAGTGGATGGATTGCTCGTTAAAGAGAGAGTTTCCTGAGTGCTGCAGAGTGTAAAATTGGTGTGTCGTATTTGGTGTGTCAGTGGGGCCGTTTGGTATTGAGATGGTCCTGTTGCCGTGTTGTGGATGTGGAGTGGTGTTGTGGAGTGCAGTGGTGTGTAGCAATGTGCAGAAGAGTGCAGCGGTGTGCAGCGGTGTGCAGCAGTGTGCAGTGGTGGAAGTGTACAAAAGGTGTTGTGCAGTATTGGTGTTGTGTGCAGTGCAGCCAAAGTGTGGTGATGTGTTTGTGCTCAGAGGGTTGGAGATCGATCTTTGCCTTCTGTACATCGTTCTTGGTGATATGCATCACTAGTGGCCTGCACTTACCGTGATTTGTTGTGGACGAATCACAGCGTTGGGTTGGAGGTGTAAAGTTGCCATCTCTTGCTTGCTGACTTGACCGTAATTACCTAATGACTGTAATTAGGGCTAATTACGTTGTTCTATTCGAACGCTGAAGGAAACATTTGCCAAGATTGGAATGCCGGGTCTTTGGTTACATTTTCCACGTACGAGACACGTGCGTTTCTTTTCACCGAAAGTGTTTCCATATTTTGGCGGGAACGAGCCCATATAAAGAAGATGGTTTGGCGCGAAAGGAAGTCTTTCCCAACAAGCATGCAACAAGGACAGAACTCTATGCACGAACTGTCTTGTTGGACAATTTCTCGATACATGTGCGGATTGTTAAATGTTTATTTTTGTAAATTGCGTTATGTCTAAGGAGGAAGTAAAGAAGTTTGAACTTAACAAGTCTGCAGTGAATCCTTGAAATTACAATGGGAGTGGTGTTCTGATTTTGTTTCTGTTTTTGATGAATGCAAAGTAGAGCAGGTGGTTGAAATTTTTTGTTAGGTGTCTTTTCAATGTCGCACATGGGAAGGAGGAATAGGAGTGTTTATCGCTTCTATGAAAATAAGGGTTAGTCGATTTCTTGGGCGTGTCAGCTCTAATTTTGTTAGTGAGTTGGCTGCGATCTCTGTGGCCCTGGATGTGGTTATGGGTTTGCACCTCCCGTGCTGTGCCATTTGCTCGGATTCGGCTTCTGGTCTTGGGTTCTTGCATATAAGTGTAGCCAGTTTGGACGTGGCTGATCCGCTTGTTTTTGAGATGGCCTGGAAGCTCTTTCAAGTGAGTCATTCTTCAGTTGTTCATGTTAGGTAGGTGAGCGCTCATTGTGGGCTTTATGGAAGTGAGATTTCTGATGAGTTGTTGCGAGATGGTCTTGCTGGGAAGCTTAACTCTGTGGAGGTGCGTTGTTTCCCTCGTGACTTACACCCGGTTTTTACTGCATGGTCTTGTGGCCGGTGGCAAGGTGAATGGGAGTCTGGCATCTCAGGCCGTGCTGTGTTCTTGATTACCTATTTATACCAAATGTGGAAGTCTTTTACTTTACCTTTGTTGATACTTAAAAAATAAAAACAAAAGAAGCATGGGTGAACCTTGGAAATTGTACTGTTACGTCGTTTCCCTGGTGAGCTGCTTAAAGCAAAGGGAGCCGGCATGGAGAAATTAAGAAAACAGTGAGTTGTGCAACAGCCAAGCATTGCACCTTCAAGTTCCGGGCCTCACTATTGAAAATGGACAATTACGCAATTTTCAATCGTGAGGCCCATAACTTTAACGTGCAATGCTTGGTCGTTGCACATTTCACTATTTTTCTAATTTCTCCCTTCGCTTTAAACAGATCACCAGGGAAACGACGTAACAGTACAATTTCCAAGTTTCACTCAAGCTTCTATTTTTTATTTTTTTAAATAATGTGTTGCGAAAAGCCAATGCTGATCCTTAGTCTACCATGAAACGTCGGTTGCAGATTCGCGGAAGTGAAAATGAGAATCTCTCACGACATGACTTAAAGTGTTGGAGAAGGAATTCCGTGACTGTAATGATCTATACAGTCAGTCCTACGAGGAATCCACGGGAGCAAGCGGTGCCAAGCAAAGTAATGCCCCCCCCCCCCCACCCCCAAGTTGAAAACCAGCAAAGTAACGTTCCCAAAGAAAGTAATGGTGGGAAAGCTACTTACTTTGTCAATTCAATTCGTTATTACTAGGACTCGTCATATTTGACGGGTTTTCAGCCAGTTACGTAGATTGAGCCTAAAAGGTCCACAGTACCATTCGCTCACTCAAATTAAACTTAACTTAACCTATCTTTATAATACATTTGGCTTACAACAATGAACACGAAGACGTGAGATTAGATTAGATTCATTTACAAGAGCCGAAAATGGGCTGCAAAACCATGCGCTCTATCTAATTTAATTTAGTTTAATTTAATAACAACAATTTGTTGCCAGTTTCCAAATGTAAGGGCGCGTTTACACAGCGACTCGCCTTTGCATTCTCACAGCTAAAACTCAATCGCGATGGCAAAGGTGACATTGCTATGGTAACAACGCTAAATGGATTAGCTAAATCCGACATCGTTTGAGTAAATACTTGCAGTCTTATAATCCGTGCCAATAATAGAAAGAATTCCTCATGACGAAACAATTTTCCCAAACACTTCTGAACTTACGTTATTTGCTGTTTTCGTTGCGAGGCGGCAGACATAAAACCGCCGCCATGTTGGAATTTGAGGTGATTTCTAGCTTCTACCTGCGAGAATGCAAAAGCGAGTGGTTGCATAAACGTGCCCTAATGCGGCAAACATATACAAAGAATGCCCAGTCGGAGCAAGAGAAAAAGCAAAGAACACTACAGCAAAATTCAACAACAGTAAGATATAACAACGGCAAGATCCAACAATAGCAAGCTTCACAAACAGCTTGATTCAAAAACAGTTGATTCAACAACAACAACAAGATTCAATAACCGCTAGAATGGTCTAAAGGCAATGTGCGCAAAATAACCAATGACAGGGATTCTTACCACTTAATCATAATAGTACATCTGAAACCTCCCCATCCAACCGATTTTTAAAAGCGTTAGCTGTAGGGGCGCAAGTTACAAAATCTGGTAGGCTATTCCACATGCCTACGTTTCTACAAGCAAAGGAGTTCAACGTAGAATTGAGCCGAAAACGAGGCATATTTAATTTGTAAGGTGATTCTCTAGTCGATTCTCTAGTCGAAAAGGGGAAACATATATATCAAAAAAACTGTTACGCAGTTGTATGTCAATACCCCTAATATTTTTATACATGAGAAGAAGGCCCCCTCTCTGGCGACGCCAAGTGAGGGAGGGCAATTCTAAAATTTCCAACCTCCTTTGATAATTCACATGGGCCAACCCGTAATACGTTTGGTAATCTTCCTTTGCACATTTTCCAGTGATTTGTTGTCCTTCAAATACAGCGGTTCCCAGAAGGGTACCCCATATTCCAGTACTGGTCTAATAATAGTGATGTAATATTTCAAGTACACCTTACTCACGCGACTAGTAATTGTACGATTCAGTATATACATAACACTGTTGGCTTTTTTGACAATACTTTCATCATGTTGAGTGAAAGTAAGTTTACAGTCAATAACAATACCCAAATCTCCAACAAGGTCACTTCATCAACCAGTTGGTTATCGAATACACAGGATGAGAGAGGATTAGACACATCCATATGTAAGAGATACAGTTTATCAGCGTTAATAGGCATCCCCCACTGATTACTCCAAACCAAAGCCTCCTCAATGGAGGTCTATAAGTGGGAAATTAACTCCCGATTATGTAGTATGGCAGCCGTCTTGGTATCGTCTGCAAATTTACTGCTTTTAATAACATCAATCATTATGGCAAAACCCTTCAATATAAACTGCGAAGAGCATAGGAGCAAGAACGGAGCCCTGAGGGAGCTCACTAGTCATGGGCCACCAGTAAGAGATGCATTGTTTCAAGACGACTGCCATAGTCCCACCAGCTAACCATTCCAAAATCCAAAAACTTAATAGGACCGACAATTCCAACCGTTTCAAGTTTACGACTCAATAACTTATGATCTACCTTATCGAAGGCCTTTTCCAAATCATAGAAAATGAGGTCAACGGGGAGTACCATTATCAAAAAAGATGTCGTGATAGAACTTGATCAAAGTAGTAACCGTCGAGAGGCCTTTTCTAAACCCGTGCTGTTCACAATCAAGGAGTGAGTAAGTAAGTTTCAAGAAAAGTATAAATGTATTGGTTAACAATTCTCTCAAACATTTTGGATAATATGGAGGTGATACTAATTGGCTTATAATTAACAGGCTGCTTACGATCACCTTTTTTTGTAAATAAGGGTGATATGCGCAGTGATGTAGTGGCAAAAAAAGTGGAGGAGCTGTAGTGGCAGACTTGGCGAACATCGCCCAGAGGAATTGGGGGGGGGGGGATGATGGGCTCCCGTTTCCCCACCAATTGTGTCCATTTTTCTTTAAAGAATTCGTTTGTACAAGCTGTCCTTAGTACCTTGAGGGCGTAATAACCAGAATTTGCACACACACAAAAATTCATCGAACGTCTAGTTGGATTTGTTTGTGGACGGCGGCAGTGTACATATTTCTGATTGATTACAGCTTAGATCAATCTAAAACCAAACCCAAAAGGGTAAAAGACTCCGCCAAGTTTTTCAGCCAATCAAAGTAGTGATATCAGAGCCAAAAAGGCTGCCACCAAGTTACTACATTAGTTGTCAAGCTAATCCCACCGAGTATTAGATCAAAGGTTAAATCAAAAACCTGACCATTAGCTACTATCGGTAGCAATGGTCAAGTTTTTGATTTATCGTGTGAGGTAATAGCCAGTGGGATTAGCTTTCCAACTAATGTAGTAACTTGGTAGCAGCCTTTTTTGCTCTGATATCACTACTTTGATTCGCTGAAACTTGGCGAGTTCTTTCACCCTTGTGGGTTTTGTTTTAAATATCACTTGTTTTGTAGTTTTTTTTTTGTGTGTGGCGTCTTATTTTAGCCACTGCCCATTTATCTACTATCTGGCCAAGTTTGGTCGAAAAATATTGAATACGAACGGAGATATTAATTTTTTTTTAGTTTCGCTAGAATGAGGACCTCAATCATATTAACAGCAAAAAATGGCTTCGCCGTTTAGAAAAAAAACATTAGAGCTCGTATCCCCATACTCACAGCCCTGAAGGTACACGAATAAAAACGGATTAGAGTTTACTCGAACGCAACGAACTATAATTTGAACTATAATTTGTGTTCATTTTGTGTATGCTTTTTTATCTTTCAATTTTGTAGCGTTTTGCTGTTTATGGCGTCTGTTTTGTGTGTGTTTGTGGGTTTAAGTTTTGCGAATTGGAGTTCAAATTATAGTTCGTTGCGTTCGAGTGAACTCTAATCCGTTTTGATTCGTGTACCTTCAGGGCTGTGAGTATGGGGATACGAGCTCTAATGCTTTTTTTCTAAACGGCGAAGCCGTTTTTTGCCCAGTTAATTTGTTGGCTTTTTTCGCTTCCATTTTATATGTGTCCACTGTCCACTGATTTTTGTTTTTGAAAAAACGGAACATTAGAAATGGATACGCCGAAGGTTTGTCCCATGATTAATATTTGATGGCAACACATTAGCGTATTTCTGGATTCAGCATGCGTCATCTCGATGAGTAGTTGATTCTGGATGGATTGTTTCAGTATCATGGCAACAATCTCCGAAACAATTCAACTGGCTTCCCGAAGCCGCATTGAAAAAGTAAATAAGTCACTCAGTCATGTCGGCCGCCGAATTTTGAGGCCTCAAAATTTAAGACTTCGCACCCTACGGTTTAAAACTTGAAGATTTAAGAAAAAATCAAGACCATTTAGTTTTGGTTCTTCACAACGTGTTAGCTAGCTCAAACAACGACAATGTTAGTTTCCCGGCACCCAACCATTGTTGCATCTTGTTCGAGTGAGCTATAATCCGATATTGTGCGCCTCGCCAATTGTTACCCTATTGTTACATGTTGCAGCATTGTAACAGTTTGACATTGTTAGCCGTTCGCCACCTCCGCCTCCTCCTCCTGTCCAATTTTCTGAAATTCTCGTGCGCAAACGAACTCGCTAATAAAGTAAAGCGTTTGCTGATTTTTCATTCAACCATCAACAATAAGTAGCGCGGACTGCGGATTTATTAAGAGCTTAGTGGCCCGAAGCCATGCATGCATGCGCGTTCATTTTATCAACAATGTTGTGTTGCCGATTATTTCTGGCAGTCCGTTTGCATTGCTACTCGTTGACACTAATAACGAGTAAAGCTTATTTTGATCACCGGTGGCGTTTTCCCAACATACAGAAAAATATCATTATAAATGATTGCAATCTTTTTAGTTAATGCCTCCCCAAACGTCAAACCTTAAAAGGCACGTATTGGAGTTAAAAGTGTGATGAATAACAAATTTCATTCGTATCTATAAAATCAATAATATAATAATAGAGTTTTCCACAGAAGGTGGAGGGAAAATGGAACGGCTGTGTAGCCACTAACACCAGTCCCAAAAACAGTAGTAGGTCGGCTAATGCCTCCTTTTCAAAAAGTTGGTGAGGGGAAGACCATTCAGTACACGTTTAAACCATACACAGTCTGAGCGGACACAGCCTCCTCCGGCAATGAGTTCCAAGCCGGAACCACTCTGATCGCAAAAAAAAACTATTTGCGGCAATTAAGTCTAGACTGGGGGACCTCAAGTTTCCAAGAGTGACCTCTAGTTACACTCGCAGAACGAACATCGAAGAATGGCAAATCAACAGAAAGAAAAACCATGTAAAATTTTAAAAGTAAGCAGAAGGTCAAATTTTAATCTTCGCAATTCAAGTGTTTCCAACCCTGCAACACTGAAACGTGCATCAGGAGACAAGTTTCTTAAACCCGGCAAACCTTTCATGAAACGACGCTGAACCGATTCCACTAAATCAACATCCTTCAGCAAATGAGGGGACCACACGGGGGTTGCGTATTCCAAAAGAGGGCGCACGAAGACCTTGAACGCCCAAACCTTTATGCGAAGATTTCCGACGTAAAACAGCGATTTACAACAACAAGCCGACGAAATGCCGCTGCGGTAATTTTGTGGCAATGAAGAGAAGGCTTTAGGTTTGGAGTGAACCAAATGCCAAGATCTCGAACCTCTTCCACATTGGGCAAAACGGTGCCATCAAGCAAGTAGGAGTGACATGGATTAGAATTTCTAACATGGAATGCATTACATTTAAGTATAGATAAAGGAAGTTGCCAATTAGTAGCCCATTCCAAAACACGATTAATTTCAGTCTCAAGGGCAAGAGTATTTCCAGTGGTTAATACCGTAGACCCAAGCTTCAAGTCGTCTGCAAATTTGAACTCAGTGATTTCATGGTGGGAGTACTGTAAATCATTTAGGAAAATAACGAACAGGAGTGGGCCCAACACAGATACCTGGGGGACTCCGCTAATAACGTTTGTTGACGAAGAGAGCGAGTCCTCTACCTTGACTCTTTGCGAACGATTTGAAAGGAAAGCAAGGATCCATCGCCAGAGATCTCCGCTAATACCAATTTTTTGCAATTTGAACATAAGTTTACTATGAACCACAGACTCATATGCCTTTTGGAAGTCGAAGTAAATAGTGTCAGAGGGAACATTTAAGTCCAGCGCACAAGTCCAGAGATCGAGTACCATAAGAAGTTGGTAAGTTGCCGAACGACCAGGCATGAACCCAAATTGGTCAGGATGGATTAATGACCCCGCTAGCAGGAATTGCATCATCTCATCTCTGATGATTGACTCCATGATTTTGCATGGCGCAGCAGTCAATGCAATGGGGCGGTAATTATTTGGGTTTGACGAGTCACCCTTTTTAAGGACTGGGACCACTAGGGCAGAGTGCCAAACGTCTGGTACCACACCCGTACAAAAAGAAAGGTTGAAAAGCTTTGCTAAAGGATAACTAATTTCCTGTGCAATCTGTTTGAAGAAAAATGCTGAGTACCCGTTGGGACCCACTGCATGGCTCGGCTTAAGCTTGTTGATTTTGTGCTTAACCTGGAGGGGTGAAAAGTCAACCTGTTCACAAATTCTAATAGTAGGATCGAGTGCGGAGAAGTCCGGAAGACAAGAGCCGTCATCAATAATACTGTTTGCAGACAATACTGTTTCGGCTTTGTCGCTGTTGTCCGTTACAAAGGTTTCGCCCAATTTTACTGGAGGTAGAGTCCGGGCTGTACCCTTTTTTTGACGGTAAAGACGAAACAGAGGCGAGACATTTCTTTCCTTAATGGTAGCTGCTTCCTGTTTACTGTGCCAGGCTTCTACTATGGAAGCGTACTGAAGACGACAGTTATTGTAAGTTAAAAGGGACATGCTGGAAGGGTCGCATTTATAATTTTTCCATAATTTCAATTTTGTTCGACGTAATTTAGAAATATTGGTGGGAATACGTACCCTCTTCGTGACAACAGTGCGCCTCATCGACCTACAAAAAGTGAAAAGATTTCCCAAAAACCGATGAAAGCAATCCCACGCCTGGTCAACCGAAGGAAAGATGTTGAAGAGAGACGTGTCCCAATCGATATTGTTAAGGCAAGATCGGAGTAAATCGAAATTTATTTTACCAATAGTACTAGCATTTTGGTTAGTAGTCGAAGAAAAACCACAGTGGACATTGAAGACAATCATGTTATGGTCACTGAACCCTAAATGGTCGCCCACTGAAAGGTTAAAAATTAAGCGTTCATCCTGAGAAAAAAACAAATCAAGGATGTTTGCTCCACGAGTTGGGCAGGTCACAAGTTGATGTAATCCAAGGTGAGCAATTTTTTCCAGAAACATACGATGATGACAATCAGTTGCTGTTAAGTAGCACCAATTTACCGTAGAAAGGTTGAAATCTCCCAGTAGAATGTCTGAAAAGTTAGGCCTAAAAGCACCGGGGATAAAAGTACTAAAGCCTTCAATCGCCGAGTCAACGTAACTATTTGGTAAGTAACAGAGAACAAAGATCAGTTTAAGGGTTGGTAATAGTATTGAAATTGCTTCGTTGCCCTGCGCGACCTCATCAAGTACCACTGCTACGCCTCTGCGATACAAAATCAAGAGCCACCTGTGCGTGATGCGCGATCAACATGAGCCACACCATAATCAAAAGGGCCCAAAACCATAGCGTCCGTAACCCCATTGTGGAGCCAAGTCTCAACAACGAATATAAGATCATATGCTCCCTTGGCCAATAGGGCCCGAAAACTACCCATATTTCGCACAAGACTCCTAGCATTTAGGGAGACACAATATAGGCCCGTGGCTGGCAAGGGTGGTGATTTCAACGATGGTGCTTGATGATCTAGGGTACTCCCACATCAACTGTCATCTGTCGCATAATTTATTTTATATGAGCGGAATTAGTCAGTAGTCAGTATATAGTAGTCAGTATCCACCCAAAACCAAAACTGGTAAAAAACCCGCCAAGTTTCCAAAAACGGTCGGCCTTTGAAGGTAGTAATATCATTCCACCAGGGAAAGGCCGCCAAGGTTAATCCTATTAGCCAAGTTAATTGCACATACTAATAGTTCGAAAGTTAAATGAAAACTAGAAGATTGCTACTAGCGGTAGCAATCTTCAAGTTTTCATTTAACGTCCAAAGTATTATTCGGTGCGATTAACTTGGCTAATAGGATTAACCTTGGCGGCCTTTCCCTGGTGGAATGATATCACTACCTTCAAAGACCGACCGTTTTTGGAAACTTGGCGGGTTTTTCTACCAGTTTTGGTTTTGGGTGGCTATCACAACTTTCATAGGACTGTGAACGTACATAAGGTTACACCGTCTGTTTAGGATGCTTCAATCTCATTTTTGCACACACTGATTAACAATCGCTGATTTCGTTCGCTTCGCTCACTCAATCAGCACATCCCCTTCAGTTGTTTTGTTTATCCCTGCAACTTCCCCTTAATTTTTCAAGATTTCGTTCACATTTAGTCATGCAGAAACCCCCGAAGGTCGCTGTTACTAAAACAGCAGAACGCGAAGCATTTTTTTTGGGTTATTAACAAAAAAACCATTAGCTCGTGTATGCTCGCATTGTTGCGTAACCATCATCTAACGTGCATCCCTTATTCTTACGCAATCCACGGCAACGTTAATGTTTCTTTATTTTGTCCTTCGTTACAGTTCAGTTTTAGTTCGTCCAGGCTTTTACAATAAATCTAAGGACCAGTCTTGATTGTTCAAGCCATTGTTGCTTAAAATCTTTGGTTGCAACTTGGAAGAGAAACGAAATTTAAATTCGCCGGTGGCAAATTTCCAAACCCTCCCACGCATTTGTCCTGACCCCTACAACCCCCAAACCAACAAAAGGATCATCCTCAGATCACCATGCATCCGTGTGCAAAAATTCAGGTACGTAGGCCTTCGCAATTTTGCGCTAGCCATGAGCAAAAAGTCTATGGAATTTAACATGGGAAAAATCTTATTAGCTAGCCAGCTAGGCTAGCTAGCTAGACAGTAACATAAAAACAACGTTATTGACGCATCTTTTTCTCTATGATTGGTGGACACTCATCCTTTAAATTTTAGTTTTTCTTAATCTCTGACTCTTCGCCTTACATTTTCCACAATTTGAAACATTTCTGTCGCATTGGGATTTATCCTCAACATGGCAAAATATGCTTTCAGTTGCTTACAGTTAACAGACACATGTCTGCTAGTGAGCCGCCTTTTTATCATTAACAATCAATTTTTAACAATCGGATGTCTACAATGGGATGATCTACTGTTACTTGGCGGCGACACACTAGCGTGTGTCTAGATCAGACCAAAAACCAAAAAGAGTGAAAAAACCCTCCAAGTTTCGCCTTTAAAAGTAGTGATATCAAAACCAACATGGCTACCACCAAGTTTCCAGCTTAGAATAACAAGCCAACACAACATCCGACCACTACCACCACCTAAGAAAACACAACTTGGCACATGCTCTTCTTTTTTTCTAATTTTGTTTGTATCTTTTTACATTTTTGTTGTTTCGTTGCAGAACAGGACATTTATTCTTCTCCTTTAACTAGACTTCTTTCTCTTCAAAATGGTATAGCAATGCATTTTGTTGGTTCATGCGTATGACCATTAATTTCCTTCATATCACTTATGTCTGTTGGTGTGCTCCTGCGGAAATAACTTAATTCAGATGCTAAAGAGTTGTTGAGTTGGTATTTGAGCGCAAATCAATAGATATTCAGAGTTATCTACCGTTTTATAATACTGTTAATTTCTACTATTTTTGGCGTAATTCTTTACTGTAGAGTTTTTGTTCATCAAACATGGTGTATTTGTGGATACGTGCTTATGTTTGTGAGCGGGTGGATAAAACTCTTATATAGGTTTGTGGGCAGAATGTTAAGTGAGCAAGTGTGTATGTTTGTTACCCTAGTACGTGTCGTTAAATTTCGAGATCATGCGCCAAGTTGTGTTTTCTTAGGTGGTGGTAGTGGTCGAGTGTTGTGTTGGCTTGTTATTCTAAGCAGGAAACTTGGTGGTAGCCATGTTGGTTTTGATATCACTGCTTTTGAAGGCGAAACGTGGCGGGTTTTTTCACTCTTTTTGGTTTTTGGTCTGATACCACTTCTTTTGTTGGTTTTATGGTTTATGGGTCTGTATTAGAGATTTCTTCGTTCACCGTTTTTCTTGTGCTTATTGTTTATTATTAGTATAGTACCTTTTCTGGTCTAAACAGTTGTTGCTTTCGTTATCGGTACTGCTTTGGTTTCATCCTGTAAATAACAGTACAATCCAATTTATTTTGTAACATTATTTACTTGGAGTACTTAGCTCTTTCGTCTCTTCATGGCAGCAGTAAGGAAAGAGTAAGATTTTTTTTCAATTTTGTTGAGTGGAAATCTTTAAAACCACTGCTTGGTTTTAGCCAAATTGTATTTTGTCTCCAAATCTCCATTATCTTTGTATTACTGTGTTTTATATTATTTATTTTAATTTTTGTTTTCTTTCATTGAATTAGTAAACCGTCTTTGAAAATAGGCGAAGCGGCCCAGGACATGCTGTTATTTTCCTGGGAACCTCATCTGTGTCCTCAGGTGCCTTTATGAGAGCTCAGAGACCGTCATTTGGGAACTGAGGTGGAGGGCGTGCTACCGGCTCACGATAGGTGTTCATAGGAAAATGACCTTTTCTAGCCCCTATCCCGAAAGACGGTTTTTTTGAGGCACCAAATGGGCTTTTTCTTTTGGAAAATAAGTGGTTCAATTGTTTCAAATATTGCCGATATTTTGAGAATTGGTTGTTAGTCTTAAATCGAATTATAAGCGAGACTTGATTTGGGTCGTTTGTATTGTTAGTAACGACTCTCATGGTCTCATACTCTTCCCATCTCACAATGTTGGCTCCTTTTTTATTTTGAAGTTAGTACATATTAGTTTGTAAATGGCACCTAATTAAAAGAATTTTGAACGAACATGTTGAAAGTAGGCCAAGTGAAACACATTCCCAAGTACGAAGTCAGTCTCAAATCAAATAAGTTGGAAAACAAAATGGTTCTAGTTCTGCAATTTCAAGTGTTTTGACTAAAATGTTAATCCGTGACTAATTAACTATTTGTTAGTCTACTTTTTCCGTTCTAAAAAACAGTAAGTAGATGTCTTTTGTTAATTTCGGCCATGATGATTTTTGCACATCTAAGTCATTATCGTGCACCCAGGTATTTCTTTGCCTAATGTAGCTGGTATAATGGCTTGAATGTGTGGAATCTCCATGATGGAAAACGGCCGACATTGGACGGTAGGAGCTGTTACCAATTTCTATCGAAGTTGTTGGAACTCCTGTGAGTTTGACATTAGTATTTTTCGTAAAGCCATTCCATACCATAAACAGAATTATGACAATATTATTTGCTGCTGCAAGTTGCGTTTTTTGTTTACCGTTGGTTGATTGACATTGTGGACATGTGTGGTTTTCAAGTAGCCTCCAGAAAGTTTCGGCAGATATCAAGCCTTGCACTGTTAAGTATTTCCCTTGTGCTGATACCGCTACAGATAATTGCAGTATGTGTGTTGCTTGTTCTAAGGTGGTGTTATAAGGACAGTCATTGCAGCGTGTAGTGAACCTTTGTCTGTGTTCCGTTTCTTGAGTTACGTGCCGCTATTGAGAAGAAATGGCAGAGGCCGACCCACCAAAAAAAAAAAAAAAAGTGAAGGAGCGGCGCTCCTGTGCGCTCCTCCACGACTACACCACTGGATAGGCGCCTTTTTCCAAGTAGGGGGAACAATATATATTCAAGTTGAATAAAATCACCAAGATAGGTGCAATAGTAGATTAAGTAGAAAGTCACTAGTTAGGAGGTCAGGGCCACCCCCAATATGAGGCTTTAAGTAGTCAAACACTTGATCAATAATTTCCTGAGTAACTATTAAGGGAGTAATACAAACAGGAGGGGAAGATGGCCTCAAGAACTCAACCACATCAGAGTCACTCTTGGTAAATACCTTAGAAAATGTATTGCAAAAAGTGTTAGTTTTATGTAGAGGGTCTTCCACGATCTTACCTGATTCATCAGTGAGTAAGGGAATACCTAAGCAAGTGGTAGTTAATTGGCGTGCATAACGAAAAAAAGGGTTTGGAGTCATAATTAATAGACACAGCAAGTTTAACTTCGTAAGCAGCTTTTTGTTTTTTACAATCCCTAGTCACCTGTTTATTAAGTAGAACGTATTTGTCGTGAGCTTCTTTACCCAGGGTATCATTCCATTTTTTCCAGTAAAAATGCTTTTGATCTCCAAGTTGTGCTAATTGAATACTCATCCAGGGCAATTTATGCGAACGAATGGTTACTTCTAGTAGTGGCGATTTGCGATATGAGGACAGCTCCACCCCTCCACCTCCCCCCGTGACGTCACTTCCCGTCACGTGACCTATGACGTCACTTCCCGTCACGTGACCTATGATGTCACTCCCTACACGTGACATATGACATCACTTCCGGTCCAAGATGGCGGCACCAATGTAGTCCAAGATGGCGGCCTCCATTTGTCAATCTGGACGAGGGTAGGAAAGTGTTTTTTGCTACCTTTTTGAGTCCTTTTGCTACCTTCCTGACGTCATCCAGGATCCCATTTTCCAAGATGGCGGCGAACCGGAAGTGACGTCATGCAAGATGGCAGCACCCAATGCGAACCGGAAATGACGTCATTCAAGATGGCGGCACCCATGCGAACCGGAAGTGCGGCCATTTTCCAAGATGGCCACTTTTTAAAATTTCGTCAATCTGGAGGAGGAGTGCTTTTTGTTATCTTTTTGCATACTGGAAGTGCGGCCGTAGCCAAGATGGGTTGAGGTTATCCATGGGAAAAGTGCCTTTTGGCTACCAAAATTTGTCCTTTTGCTACATCAGTGTCCTTTTGGTACCAAAATATGTCCTTTTCGCTGCATGAGTCCTTTTGTCAACTCCGAGCGGGAGTGACGTCATCCGAGGGGCTTTTGGGGCATTGTAAGAACTCTAAAAAGCTTTCAAAGCGAAAAAATCACGAATTAGCAGCATATTTGAGGGTCCCAAAACTGGAGAGTCGTGCGAATGCTCTGTGAGCTTTCACATTGTGATTACTTTAAAAAGCTCTCGAGTGCTGTAAAAATGACGAATTAGCAACATTTTGGGGGAGGGAGATGCTTTTTGAGCTTTCACATTGTGGTAACTCTAAAACGCTTTAAAGCCTGAAAATGACGAATAAGTAACATTTTGGGGGGTCCCGAAACTGGAGGGATGGTGCGAGTGCTGTTTGAGCTTTCACATTTTTTTTTCTGCTTTCCGCCTTTTAAAAAAGACAACATCATGGATTCTTGTTCAATTATTCTCTCTGGCAAAGACTCTGATTTGAGAATTAATTTAAACACTCCCATTCATTTGACTCTGAAAAAAATTACGAATTGACTCTGCTTAATTTAGACACTTATAACAGCATTCATAACATCACCTCAAAAAATAATGAAATTCAATACACGACCGATGCTGGTGCTTCCTGGCACAAAGTGTTAGTCGCCCCTGGGGCTTACGAAATCGAGGATTTGAATAAATTTCTCAAGTCGGTGATAGATGCAAATGGACACAGCAAGGATGCCATTACGATTCTCCCAAATCTAAAAGTTTAAGAACCAACTTGATAATTACCGATCCAAATTACGGCTTGTCCTTTTCGGGCAATAAGAGTTTGGCTCCAGTTTTGGGGTTTGACTTGGGCAACTACGTGAGAAGTCGAGAAAGTCAAAATACAGTCGACATTATGAGCATCACCACAATTTTCGTACACGTGGATATCATCGGCAATTCATATCTAAACAACGACACTCAGCCCACTTTATATTCCTTTTATCCCAATTCACCACCCGGTTTCAAAATCATAGAGTCCCCGCATAATTTAATTTACCTCCCAGTTACTACAAAATTAATCAGAAGAATATAAGAGTTTGGCTCACTTCACAGACCAACGAGCCGTTGGATTTAAATGGTGAGATGCTCACGGTGCGTCTTCATTTGAGATCTAAATAAAAAAAAGGATAAAATGCTCGTGTTTGGAAAAAAAGGGAAAGGACTTAATTTTAACTCTAATAATAAAAAAACACGGTTTGACACCAAGAAACAAAGCTTTCATCATATTCATAACAACACCTAGAAAATGAGCGTAGTAGAAGATTACTTAAAAATCAACGAACCTTTGGTGTACGATTCATCGGTCGAGTCTTACACCTACCACGAATACAATCCTATTGTTGGCACAAATCTCAACAATGTAAATTCGGAAATCCGCATACACGTAGAAAACCAAGATTTATTTCTGCATGTTGCTAACAGCTACCTCCTGATTAAAGGGAGGTTGCTGAAGGACGATGACTCGGCTTACACGGACGCTGATGTAGCTAGTCTTATTAATAATGCTCCCATGTTCCTGTTTTCTAACATCAAATACCATCTCGGTAATAAACAAGTCGACGAGTTAAATTATCCGGGATTCGGTACTCTGATGAAGGGACTGCTCACCTACGGCTCGGCGGAGCAACCGGCTCTGCTCGGCCAGTGCTGGGCACTGGATAGTGCAGCTTCAGTCGCGGCTGAACTAACGGACCACTTGGGATACAAACAGCGGCATGCGTCCATCATCGTTGAAACAACTCCCAAGGGCAGCTTTACGTTCGCCATCTCTCTGAAACACGTCATGGGATTTTTCGAAAATTACGATAAGCTAATCTACGGAACTAAACACGTGCTCACACTCATGCGAGCGAGTGATACGAACACAATCTTCAAAGTAGTGGCAGCGGCCAATGGTAAAGTCGTTCTAAATAGCATCAGCTGGATTGTTCCACATGTCACTGCCTCGGACGAGCAGAAACTTAAACTATACAATCCCATCGACCACGGAGCGACCGTGGATTTAGGATTTAGGCACTGGCATTACGATAGCTGCGTGCTCCCTCAAAATACCAGCTTCACTTGGCGCGTGCTGACTACTTCAGCTGTAGAAAAACCTAGGTGGATAGTTTTAGCTTTTCAAACAAACAGGCAGGACTCTTTAGTCAAAAACCCCGGTGTGTTTGACCACTGCAGTCTGCAAGATCCTCACATGACTCTAAATTCCGAAAGATATCCGTTTCTCGATTTAAATACCAATTTTTCCACTGGAGAGTACGTTGGTCTGTACAGAATGGCGCAGCAATGTAGACAGCTTTGCTACGATACCAACGACTTGAGTTTTGATTTGCTTCAGTTCAAGAAAGCCTATCCTCTCGTGGTGTTTGATTGCTCCAAACAGTCCGAGAGGCTTCATTCGGGAATCATGGATGTACAACTCAAACTGAAGTTTAGAGCAGCCGTGCCAGCTAACACTACTTGTCACGCTCTTCTCATTGGAGACAGGAAAATGAATCTAAAGTTGGACAGAGGCAAAGTCGAAGTTGTTTATTAAATAATATAATAATAAAAAAGATAATATGGCGCTCAAAACAAGACCACGAAAAAAGAAAGGTGGCTTTTTGCCATTAGCACTGTTAGGACCGATTTTAGCCGGGATCGGAGATTGGCGGGTGGAACTGCGGGAGTGGTATCCGCCGTAACAAAGGCACAAAACGATGCAAAAATTCTTGCTGAACTAGTGCGACATCACAAGCAAGTGGAAGGTTCCGGCTCGAAGAAAAAGAAATTAATAAAAAAAAGAAGCAAAAAAAAATTGCCCCGTGGCAGAGTCTTTACTTAAGACCACCCAAGATTTAATCGATTTTAATAAACCTTTAACGAACTTTGATTTAAATGGATTGGCTAGAGTAATGAAAATTCCAAAATTCAGAGGTACTTTTAGTAAAGACACGCTTCCCTTAAAACTTTGGCCTACTGGTGAAAACGGAATAGTAAACTTGGAAGATTTCCACGATGGAGACGTAAGTCACTGGGTAGCTTATTCCACCGTTTCGGGAGAACCTTGTTATTTCGATAGTTTTGGCAACATGGGCCCTCCCCGGTCTGTGGTAAACTACTTGGGACCGGGAATTAAATGCAATTACGAACGCGTACAAAACTTTGACCAGATTTGGTGCGGTCACTTTTGCTTATATTTCCTAAGTGCCTTCTCTAAGGCTCGTAATTACGAAGCTGTTTCAGATAGGATCAGACGAGTCATCTATTGAAAAGTTACGTGCAAATCTAACTGGAAATAAACGTCTTCTGGGTGAAACTCTTCGAATGCCTCTACAGTGATGGGCAATTTTTTTTCTATTACATAAGGAATTTCGAAAACGGTAGCTGCCGAATGTTCGTCCTTTAGTTTAGTAATGTAAAGGGCGCTCGTTCCCATTTTACATTTAGCAACGAGTGCAACACTCGGGTCGCTGCAGTAGAAAATTGCTTTATGAATTAAACCTGGACTCGTACACACGAAGCTCGAGAGAGGACCGGAATTAACGAACCAATCGCTCTTTTTTTCCAAAGGGCTTTTCGTGCAGAAACTGATTAACATGAAACTGTTTTCATGCACAAATTTCTTCGTAACCGCATCACTCGGTAAAGTAGGTTCGATTAGATTTCTGCCGGTTTGTTCGTGGCATTAAAGTATTCTTTTTGCTCATCGTTTAACAAACAATTGCTGTCGACAAATACCTTAGCAACAGCATTGTTCTGTAAGGTAGGTTCGCTTAAAGTTCTAATCCGCTTGTGCGTCGCGTTGAAGTATACTTTTTGGTCGTTTTGTAATAAACAATTCCTATCGACGTACACTTTTGAAGCCGCGTCAGCAGCATGCCAGGGGAAAGCTATGTCCTTAATTTGCTTCTTCCTCGCGTAGAAATTCCCGTCAGCATCATCTACATACAACGTATTTTTTTCCATACTAGAAATGGCGGAAGCCAACTTGTCGGTGAGAAGAGTAATGGCAGGAGGCAAGTCGGTTTTAAGTTTCTGAACGTCCTTTGCCAAAGTACCGATCTGAGAATAATTTACCGCCTCTTCAGGCTCGATAGCAGCTCCTACTTTAGTTACACGCTTGCTTTGCATGTCGTAGTTGTTTTCGAGGGTTAAAACATATCCTAGTCCCGGCTGTCCTCTCGGACCGACTCTCATCACTTCACCCGCTTCTCCCCTCGTTCTTTTCAATGCTTGTCCAAACTTATTGACCGACATCTTTTTTTAAATACGAGAAATTTTTTTAAATGAGGCTTATTTTTAAAATTTCTCGTATATAATAAAAGGAAGAACCTCAAAATAAATAATTAACCTCAAAATGTCTCAACCATCATGGCAAACGAATCTTTCCAATCTCTTGCAAAAAAACTTGCTGAAAGTTAAGCACGACAAAGGCACAAAGATTAACAACGGTGTAAAGTTTTCTTTGTCTCCTTCCATTCAGTTTCAAGATTTAAAGGGTCCGGGAACTCCTGTTTCGGACGAAAAGTCGAAATATAAAGGCTGGATTTCACCCAGCGACCCAGAAACTCAAAAACTGTTAAAAAATCTAAAACAATACATCTGTAAAAAACTAGAGATCGAGTTTGATGAGCAAAAACCTGTGTCCTTGACTACGTTCAATTATCCCAATTCTATGCACGCGGCTTACCCCTGTTACCCCTCTTGCGAAAAGGTAAATGAAGGAGACAAACCGCTCTGTAGAAGAACTTGGGTGTACGAGCACATTCACAAATCTAGAGGGAAACTTAACAAAAATGTTATCGACAAACCCTGGTTTAACTTGCCATCTTACAACGTTTTAAACTTGACGGAAGTTACCGGGAAAATTACCGCAGTTTATGTCACTGATGATTCTCCCAGCAACGTGAGATTATGGTGCAACATAGACTATGGAGTAGCTCACTCGGATGTTTCCAACGAAAAATTTACAGATGAAGACTTTATGGGTTTGGTATCTCTGTAAACATTAAAAAAATGTGTAAATAAAAAAAGCTATGGAAATTAAAAACTATGACTTTTTCGTACCTAAGAAAAAACCTAAAAATCATCCATTTCTACCTTCGAATATCAGATGTCTAATCATAGGACCCGCAAATTGCAGAAAAACTAACTTACTGTTTCATTTCATTTGTAACGAAAGACGGCTCGATTTATTTACAGTAAAACTTTATGTCAGTCAAAGTACAAAGCTTTGCAGTCTATGTTTGGTGAAATTGAGGAAAAAAATAGGGCGGGATGTCGCTTTTTTTCACGATTCTCAAATTGATTTAATTCCACCCGAAGAATTGGACCCAAATTATCGAAACCTGATTGTTTTTGATGATTGCCTTTTGGACAAGCAAAAAAACATCGAACGTTACTTCGCTCAAGGGCATCATTCAATCGCCGATGTGTTTTATTGCAGTCAGTCCTACACGAGAATTCCTAAACAAGTAGTTAGAGACAATGCAAATTTATTAATTCTTTTTCCGGTAGATGAGTTAAATTTGAAAAACGTTTACGAAAATCACGTTGCCCCTGACATGGAATTTTCAGACTTTAAAACGTTGTGTCAAAATTGTTGGAAAAAGCCTTATGGGTTTTTATCGATTAACAAAACGTTAAACGAGGGGAGATATAAACGTTCATTTTTGCCTATTAAACAAAAGAATGGAAACAAAACGAGAAATCGCAAAACTCAAAAGCCGTTTAACTAAAAAGTTTTTAAATCAACGTTCGGGAGAGGGTGAACAATAAGAATCGCTACAAGAATTTTTTAAACCGGTAGTAAGCACCCTGAAACCGAGACCGGTCCTCGGTGCAGCCACGCAAACTACGTCGATTAAAAACACTTTAGCCACGCAAACTAAACCGATTAAAAACACGCTAGCCACGCAATCTACACCGATTAAAATTTACAAGAAGAAGGTAGTGATGAAGAAGAAAGTTACGAAGATGACTGCAAATCACTGGCTCTCTCACCCTCCCCTGCACCTAGTTAGAAAACATCTCTCGATTACATCCTCGCCCAATATTCAAGTCCGGCTGTAACTCCTATAATGCGAATTCCACCGCACTCCAAAACTGAATATGCGACAACGAGCACCGGTCCAAAACTCACCCCTACTATTTCCGCAGTGCAAGGTAGACGCATTTCTACCCCACTTGAGCTTCCTAATATCACAACGCTAAGGTCCCTCAATAGTTTGTTACCTGGTCAAAATATTGGAGACACTGCTAAATATTTCTTGATAAAATTTTTCGAAAATTCCCAAGACACTGACTCAGTATTCGGGTTACAATATGATAAGAAAAAAGGTGAGCTGACCTTCGGTAATAAAGTCGTTAAAACCTTTGAGAATGATATAGTGGTCGAGGGGGAGCAATACGTGGGAAGACGCGGGCTTTGGAATTTGCTAGTTTTCAAAAATTTGAAAGAATCTACCCTCGCGCCGGAAGTTAAAGCAGCTTACGCGGCCATGTTAAAAAATACTAACGCTATTTATCAGAACAACGACCCAAAAACTAATAAACCCAAATCTAATCGTAGCACGAAGTACAGAACTGTTATCGCTCCGATTTGGGAAGACATGAAGAAAACAGGGACGGGTATGGTTAAAAAAGCGGGTAGTAGAGTTGATTATAAATATTATGATAATCCTAATGATTTGATTAAACGACTGAGACTTTTGTACAAATCTAGTTCAGCCGGTCATGACGGCATAGAAACGAGATGGTCGAAGTTTTATCTGAAATGCAGCAAAGACAAACCATAACTGCTCGGGAAAAAAGGGTGGCTTATAAAAATTTAGGTTTTGGTTAAAAAAAATCGTATTTAAAACAAAGAACCATGGAATCCAAAAATATCAAGATGAGGTACTGCGTCAAATGTAAACGTCAAACTTCTAACGGTCCCGAGCCGTCCGTTATCATCACCGCAAAAAATAACAGGCAGATGCAGGTTGTATTTTGCGAGGTGTGCGGGACGAAAAGAGCTTCCTTTATCAAGTCTGGGAATGGAATCGTAAACGAACTCATAGATAAGTTACCTCTCGAAATGCATTTGCCGGGCTACCAATACTGCGGTCCAGGAACTAAACTTGACAAAAGTTGGCTCGAGGAGACCCAGGAATTAATAAACTAGACGAAGCGTGCAAAGAACACGATATCGCTTACTCCGAGAGCTCGGACTTGAAAGATCGGCACGCCGCCGATGAAGTCCTAATTTCCAAAGCTCAAAGAGTGAGAGATGATCCTTCTCTGGCGTGGAGGGAAAGCTAGCCGCTTCGATCGTTAAGAAAATCATGAAAACAAAACTTAAGTTCGGAATGGGAAATAAAAAAAATGGATCAACTCGTAAAAGAACTTCACAAACTAACCCGAAAAAATTTTCCGAGACGGAAAGTGATTGTACTGAGCCTAAACGATCTATGGCAGGCTGACTTGGTGGAGATGATACCTTACGCTAACCTAAATAAAGGGTTTAACTACTTCCTAACCTGCATTCATGTCATGTCCAAGTTTGCTTGGGCCATTCCCCTTAAATCTAAATCCGGCGTAGACGTTACCGAAGCTTTCAGGAAAATACTCGCAGGAGTGACACCCCCTAAAAATTTACAAGTCGATTTAAGTAGCGAGTTCTACAATAAAGACTTCAAAGCCCTACTCAAGCGTCATAACATCAACATGTACTCCACGTACTCTGAGAAGAAAGCGAGCGTGGTAGAACGTTTCAACAGAACCCTAAAAACTCGAATGTGGAAAAGATTCACTAGGCAGGGGACTTACGAGTGGACGCACATTATCGACGAGTTAGTTTCCAATTACAATGACACGGTTCATTCTGCCATAAAACTTAAACCGAGGGAAGTAACCAAACGTTACGAACCATTGTTGAGACGAACTAGTACTAAACGGTTGTTGAACAAATCCAAATTTACCGTAGGAAATAAAGTCAGGATTTCTAAGGTTAAGAAAATTTTCGAAAAAGGGGTATTTGCAAAATTTTACTAACGAAGTTTTCACGGTCCGCAAAGTGCAAAAAACTCAGCCGGTTACTTATCTTTTGAAAGACGAGTTGGGTGAACTGGTGCTCGGAGGTTTTTATGAACCGGAACTTCAAAAAACTCTGATTCCCGATTTATTCTTAGTAGAACAAGTATTACGTAAAAAGAAAGGAAAAGATGGAAAAAAATGCTTTGCTTCGTTAAGTGGAAGGGCTATGACTCCAAGTACAACAGCTGGGCGGACAACATTAGCAATATTAAATAAATATGTTCTTTCCGTGTAAAAATATTTCGATGCAATAAACATTAAAAAAATATATTTTCTTCCCTTTCCTTCCTCAATTTTTTTCTTCCCTTCCTCAACTTTTTTTTCTTAATAATAAAAAGAGATAAATATTTTACAGTCTCACAATGGATAAGAAAACTTTCACGTGTGTGTACTGCACTAGCATTTTCCCATCACAAGCCGAGCTGTGGGAACATCTACGGTTCCATCACCCATTTGATGCGGAAGAATGTACTTGCTTCCACGACAAGCTACCTGACTTTTTCAAGAGTCAGTCACCCCCATCTCGAGATGAAGGATTGGGTCACCGGCAATACGAGATGCCCCTAGTGGGAGAATGTGTCATCAGCGATCCGCTTCAATTCCTGCTATCTATACGTGTGGCACTGCAAGCAATGCTATAAGTTTGTTCACGGCAACTTGTAAACTGCAAAGCCCAGATCAGCTTGGGCATAGAGTTTGCTAGGGATGGAGCTTTGATTTAAGCGGGATTCTGGTCGAGATATTCTGAAATACACAATCCCAATGACATTCCAGCTCTGCTGGATGAGGCCTTTGAAAAAATCCAAGAATCAATCGATGCTTGCGCCGAGCAGGGCAACGGCTGGGTTATATCTTGCATCCATAACCTATTAAGCAGAGTGTCGAGGTATAAGCCACTGCGAGTACATCTCTTGATGTACTTCGGATGCTTCGACTAGTTCAACCACCGAAATCCATCAACACCTTCCTTGCAGTTTCGGCTACGTCTTGGTGGGACACGACGGGAAGATTATACGTCACAAGTACCACTTGGGAGAAGACGCGGTCGAAGTATTTTATAAATGTACGGAAGAAGAAGCTCGATATTACGCAAACCTGCTGAAAAATGCAAAACCCGTCCACCTCACGCCGTCTGAAGAAACCGATTTCAAGAATGCTCCCGTTTGTCATTATTGTGGGAAAGCTTTCAAAAAGTGCTACCAGAAAGCAAATATTGACGGGGAAGTACGGCTCGTTGACGATAAGGTGAGGGATCATTGCCACATCACCGGGAAATACAGAGGAGCTGCTCATCCAAACTGTAACCTAGCCGCTCGAGAAAGAAAAACCATTCCCGTCGTGTTCCACGGCCTGGAAGGGTACGACATGCACCTTCTAGTACCCGCAGTCCACAAGTTTCCGGGCCAGGTAGATGTTATCGCTCGCAACACCGAGAGGTTTCAAACCATAACAATTAAGGATGATGTCAGCAAGATAAACCTTCGTTTTATAGATAGCGTCAACTTCTTAAACGCTTCTCTGGATACTCTGGTGAAGAACCGCAGGAACGACAATAGCGGCTTTCCCATCCTCGAAGCAGCGTTAGACTCTGGATTGAAATCTGCATGGTTTACGGAGGAACCCACCCGGGAAAGGTCGCTGAACCTTTTAACGCAGAAGGGCATTTACCCGTACGAATACATAAGCGACATGTCCGTTTTCGATGAAGAAGATCTGCCGTCGAGACACTCGTTCTACTCCCGGTTGAAAGACGAGATGTTGGCAGGAGTAGAGTATGTGTGGGCGCTTAACCTCTGGCTGAGAATGAAATCGAAGGTATTCCGAACCTACCACGAGATATACCAAATGACCGACATTTTCCTGCTCGCCGACGTCTTTCAAGATTTCCGAAATTATGCCTCGACAACAACAACCTGGACCCATGTTATTACATCTCCACTCCATGATTCAGCTGGGCAGCTCTCCTTAGGATGCAGGATCCCGAAATGGAGCTATTCACGCATGCCTGGAAGCACAATCTTATATCTTCCGGCACCAGAGGAGGAGTTTCGTTCGTCGCAAAGAGGCATTCGAAAGCCAATAACAAGCACCTTCCTCTTTACGTCCCTAGCAAACCCTCCCTATACATGATGGACTGAAATATGAACAACCTCTACGGTTTTACCATGTGCGCTCATCTCCCCTACGACAAGTTCCGCTACCTAACCAGGGAGGACATCAGGACTTTGGACGTAGACACCGTACCGGACGATGCCGATGTGGGGTATATACTGGTAGTCGACCTCGAGTACCCCAAAGAGTTGCACGACGTGCACAATGGTTATCCACTAGCTCCAGAGAAGATCGGTATTGGAAAGGAGCTGATTTCCCCTTATTCTCTGAATCTGGCGGAAGATTTGAATCACAAGATCAAGTCCTCGTCCAACACCAAACTCGTCCTGAACCTTCTGCACAAGAAGAGGTACATCCTTCACTACAGGAACTTGAAATTCTACCGCCGGCACGGACTAGTACTTCGGCGTATCAGAAGAGTCCTAGCCTTTAACCAAAAACCGTGGATGAAATCCTACATCGAGTTCAACACCGCAAAAAGGCAAGAAGCGACCGCTCCTTTTGCCAAAGACTACTTCAAATTGCTGAATAATTCGGTGTTTGGAAAAACCATGGAGAATAAGCAAAGTTGCCTCGACGTGAAGCTGTGTACCGATGAGAAAACGGCGCTGAAATACACCTCCCAACCGCACGCCGAATCCTTCAAGATCCTTAACAAAAACCTGGTGCAACTCAACCGCCGCGTTCGTAGCGCGCTGTGCGATCTTCCGACCTACTCCGGATTTACCATACTGGAACTCTCCAAACTCTTCATGTTCGAATTCCATTACGAGTACATTCGGCCAAAGTATGAAGACCGCGCCAAACTCCTGTTCACGGACACAGACAGCCTCTGCTACGAAATCGAAACGAAGGACATTTACCGAGACATGCTCGCTGTCAAAGACCGTTTTGACACAAGCAACTACCTGTCGAATCATCCCCTCTTCTCAAGCATGAACAAACAAGTATTGGTGAAAATGAAAGACGAAATGGGCGGCATCCCCATCTTAGAGTTCATTGGACTCAGGTCAAAAATGTACTCGATGAAACCTCTGAAAAAAGAGAATATCAAGAAGGCCAAGGGCATCCAAAGCTCATTCGTGAAGAAACATTTAAGCTTCGACGACTACGAAGCGGCCCTATACTCCGAAGCACCTCCACAGAAGGGAAGCTGGGCCAAGATTTCCAGCGTCGGGCACGAACTGAGTACCGTCAGAATATCAAAATCACTCCTCTCACTGTACAACGACAAGAGGAACATCCTGGATAATGACGAAGATACTCTAGCCATCGGTCACTACAACACCGGTGCTTGGGACGAATACGCTGACGATTTCAACTCGGACGTGGACGTGATGAGCGACGAGGAGGGAGAGGAAATATTGTCCCTCCAGTTAGAAGAGCGAGAGGCGCAAATACTGACCGAAGTAAAAATAGCCGAGGAGAACAAGAAGGCCGTCCGCAGGTTTGCCATATTGGAGAACCGCCGGAAAAAGTTGGAGGATTTTGAGGCGTGGAAGAAGGAGACTAGAAAGAAAGACGCTATCAGCAAGAAAAAAATTCGCGCGCTAGAAACTGAAGCGCGGAGAGAAGCTAGGTTAAAGAAAGATGTCACTAGTAAAAGAAAAGCTCAAGCTCAAGAAATGGAGGAGCAAAGAGTGGTTAGACTAGAGAAAAAAGCAGCTAGTAAAAGAGAAGCTCAAGCTCAAGAAACGGAGGTGGAGAGAATGGCTAGACTAGAGGAAAAATCACTAGTAGAAGAAAAGCTCAAGCACAAGAAATGGAGGAGCAAAGAGTGGCTAGACTAGAGAAAAAAGCTGCTAGTAAAAGAAAGTTCTAGAAAACGAAACGGATGATGAAAGAAAAATTAGACTGGAAAAAAGACGAGCTCGTGAGACCAGATTATGATAATCTCCGAGCCACGTGGATTAGGCCTACCACGTTTAAAAAAAAAACGCGCCTACCTCCTAGGTGGTGTGGATCCAATTTTGAGACCCTCGTAATTAGAGAATTCTCACAATGTAAAGCTCAAAAAGCATTCCCCGAAATATTACTAATTCGTCATTTTCAAGCCTCGAAGCATTTTAAAGTTATCACAATGAGAAATCTCAAAGAGGACTCGCACCACCCCTCCAGTTTTGGGACCCCCCAAAATGTTGCTCATTCGTCATTTTCAGGCTTTAAAGCGTTTTAGAGTTACCACAATGTGAAAGCTCAAAAAGCATGACCCCTCCAGTTTTGGGAACCCTCAAAATGTTGATCATTCGTCATTTTCACGCTTTAAAGCGTTTTAGAGTTACCACAATGTGAAAGTTGAAAAGCATCTCCCTCCCCCAAAATGTTGCTAATTCGTCATTTTTACAGTTTGAAGCACTCAACAGCTTTTTAAACTAATCACAATGTTAAAGCTCACAGAGCATTCGCACGACCCCTCCAGTTTTGGGACCCTCAAAAATGGTGCTAATTCGTTATTTTTCGCTTTGAAAGCTTTTTAGAGTTCTTACAATGCCCCAAAAGCCCCTCGGATGACGTCACTTCCGCTCGGAGTTGACAAAAGGACTCATGTAGCGAAAAGGACATTTTTTGGTACCAAAAGGACACTGATGTAGCAAAAGGACAAATTTTGGTAGTCAAAAGGCACTTTTCCCATGGATAACCTCAACCCATCTTGGCTACGGCCGCACTTCCAGTATGCAAAAAGATAACAAAAAGCACTCCTCCTCCAGATTGACGAAATTTTAAAAAGTGGCCATCTTGGAAAATGGCCGCACTTCCGGTTTGCATGGGCGTGCTATCTTGAATGACGTCACTTCCGGTTCGCATTGGGTGCTGCCATCTTGCATGATGTCACTTCCGGTTCACCGCCATCTTGGAAAACGGGATCCTGGATGATGTCAGGAAGGTAGCAAAAAGCACTATCCTACCCTCGTCCAGATTGACAAATGGAGGCCACCATCTTGAACTACATAGGTGCCGCCATCTTGGACTGGAAGTGATGTCATATGTCACATAACCGGAAGTGACGTCATAGGTCACATGACGGGAAGTGACGTCATAGGTCACGTGACCAGAAGTGACGTCACAAGGGGTGGAGGCTGATCTGTCCTCATATCGCAAATCTCCACTACTACTTCTGTCTTACAATTAGCGAACTGTCTGAGTAAACATTCGTAAAACAACTGCCATGCTGTGTCACATGGTTCGTTCTCCCAGTTTAGTGAGTCATAGTCATTACAAAGTTCTTGAAAGTCAATCCTACCAAGGTCGTGTTTAACAATTTTACGCAAGTCATGATTAACATGTTGATTATACACATAAATACCAAGGAACATTGGACCACATCGTGGTCACTTTCACCAAATTTACCAAGTGAAAGACACCTATCAATAATAGACTTATCTTTAACCAGGACAATATCAAGTAAGTTAGGCCCCCTGGTTGGGAAATCAACAACCTGAAAACGGTCAAATTTGTCAATAATCCTTAACATTCAGATACACCAGCGTATCCTAGTATGCCAATTCACAGCGGGTAGGTTGAAATCACCAATACCAACAGGGTTGGATGTTTTAACATGGCAAGACAAAATATGATCAAGCAGGTCATCGTCGTGAACTTGGGAAGCAGGGTGGCGGTATAATCTATAAAAAATTCACCCGGGGTTCGCGAGCAAACACTTATACGAACCGGCAGACTCGGTAGGCTGCACATGTGAAGTCTCCATAGAAGGGAGTGTTATTTTTGCCAGTACGATAATGCCACCACCAATTTGGAAAGGTGGGTGATCAGTACGGACTACGACAGTATAATCAGGGATGAGAAAGGAAGCGTTAGGTAATTTGTCATTGAGCCAAGTTTCAGTAATACACAAGATGTCAGGTTTCTCAGTGGCCATTAACCACTTCAATTCAACAATTTTGTTCTTGAGGGAACGGGTATCAGGGAACGGGCGTCAGGGTGTACTTTCCTTTAGATGACGTCATTTGTCTATAAACTTAGCGTATACTTAACCTAAACATAGCAACCAAGACCAAAATGAAAACCACTGGCCATCACAACCAAGACCAACAAATCTTAGCAGCTTACTATTGAGCAAACCTACCCGCAGCCTTACAGAAGGACAGACCACCGCGGAGACAACCCCGGGAGTGGGGTGGAGAGGGGGGGGGGAGGACACCAAGAGCCAACCGAATATCCCCCATGGAGCTACGGAGGGGAAAGCGTCAAAATGGCGCCAGGCCCTACACTCAAACAGGCCGATTCCTCCCAGTACGTAGCACGACGACAACAGTACCATTTGGTATGGCTTAACTTTCAGATACCGCAGTGTTGCTGTACTGTTTAGTCCACATGAAACCTTACTGCTGTAGCCAAATTTTTAATCATTTTGACTTAAGCACACGGTAGATCAGCTAATGATTGGTGCATTCTACTTGGCTAAACGACATCGCTGGAAAATCTATTTAGCACACTAAGCACACCAATGAGTAAAAATGATAAAAAATTTGACTACAGCAGTAAGGTTTCACGTGGACTAAACAGTACAGCATCACTGCAGTATCTGAAACCTGCAGGTACACTTAATTTGTGTTAACACTTAGCACACTTAGCACAGCTCTACAGATAATTCAGTGTTCGTGCGAGTCCTTGAAAACATGGAAATGTCCTGGAAAGTAATAATGAAATTCCATGCCGGGAGAAGTGCTGGAAAATCATCAAAAATTATGTATGTATCATTGCTAGGGTGATGAACGGAAAGTAGACGACGTAACTGATGAACACTGAAAAATTCAGCAAGGAGAGTAGTCGAATATGTAGCCTTACATTATTCTTCGTTTGTTTGGGCATGAAAAGTTTTGGAATTTTGGCTCTGGCTTTAATTGTATTGACGTGTATGATGGTAGAATACAGCAGTAAATTTTTACGTGGACTAAATAGCACAGCAACACTGCAATATCTGAAACCACATAGGAAAGTTACTTTGCTATTTTGACTTCGGATGAGTTAAACCTTACCTTAAGCATAAAACGAGTTCATTTTTGTTTTCTAATTTTTGTTTGCTACTTTGGTGTACCATACGGTTTAGATTTGCTTGTTCAATGTTTTGTATACAAACGAGACAACCCCCACACAAACCAATATGGATGCAAACCCTTTAATCTTCAGTCTACGTCTTGCAGCTTGCGTTTGCTGATTGGCATCGTTGCATAATAACAGTGTTTAAAACAATGTTAAAAACAATCCATCTGGTCGCTTAGAGCTCCGTAACCCCTGAACCATTTGACCAATTAGAAAAGGCTTTATGGAAAGGGGACATCGACAGAGCAATACTTATAAAATGAGATAAGAACTAGCTTTCTAGGACAAATAGTTTGACCTATACAGATGTGTCGCCCAACAACAACAAGAAGCCGAAAACAAATTTCATGGTTTCAGCTCAAGTTGAGATCTCAGATATGGTTCGGCGGATTTTAATGGATGTTGGTATGCTTGTTGACGAAGTCCAACAAAGCTTACATACCAAATTTAATCGAAAAATATTCACAGACGGCGGTGCTAGTATGTGTCAAAAGTTCGGCTTTAACTTGGGAGGTTAAAGTCAAACCTTACGTTTACAATTTTTTTTTCCTAATTAGTAAAGGTGCCTTTACTAATTATACAAAAAAAAATCTAAAGATCAATTACTTTGTAATAGCGTGCAGTTAAAAATGCACTCGTTTGATATTTAAGGTAAGGTTCAGTAAGCTAAAGTCTAAACAACAAAGGAACACGAATAAGCTTTCCTGTAGCTTTCCTGTAAGGTTGCAGATACCACAGTGTTTCTGAAAGGTTACGTCCATGTGAAACCCGATTGCTCTCCTCAAGATGGAACCAAAGACACACACAAAAAAAAAACCGAAAGGAACCATAAAACTGGATTGGTTTTTCTATTTCGTAATTGTTAAGAAAAAAACTAACGGAGTCGCTCGCTTCGCTCGCTCATTCCGCGTCGTCTCGCTACGCTCGAGCAGCTGTTATGCTGCAACTCTTATGCTGCTGACAGACATTCCACGTCTAGAACGATCAAGCAAATGGTCAGAGTGCAGTACGGCTTTAAGTAAGGCTTCGCTGCATAAACAAATGATAACCATAAATCATTCCAACAGGCTGACCATCCGAGAGCTACGTGTGAGTCGATCCATGCTTCCAGTAATTTCTTTGATTCCAAGAGCATCACAAAATCATGTGCAGGGCCGACGGAAGCGGTACGGCTGGTTGCCGACGGCCAGCCGTACCAGTTTTAGGCACATAATTAAAAAAAAAAAAAAAACACCTGCATAAACGCATGCTGATCATTCATAATCATTCGTTCCGTTCCGACCCTTGTCATCCCTGTGCAAAATGAATAGCAAGTTGCTCACGCATTATCTGGGTTGGTAAGCTGCCCTACCTGACAAATCAACCTTTTTTCCCTAAGCAGTGAGAGGACCGTGCCCACTTCGGGGAGTGCTGGCCGATATTTATATGTTGCTGAAACTAGAGTTGTGCGCTGGTAAACCATTCTTCGGCGGCGGCGCTGGCAAAAATCGGCGCGTCCACATTCAAAGGGCAGTGGCGAATTTCAGAAATTTTAGGCACTGGCGGCAGCTTTTTTATTCTTACTTGTTGTAAGCCATCAGATGGTACTACACGAGCACAACAAAACAGCAGATACGGGCGGCAGAAAATATTTGTCCAGCATGCTGAACATAGGTCAACAAGTTTTGGGAAGCTTTTATCTGGAAACAGAAAATGATGAGATAGCAAGCTGTATAAGGTGCAACATGTTTAATTTAAGTAAATAATTAAGGCTGTACCGAGCACATTTTTTCCGCCGAGCCGAGCGCTCAAAAAATGCCTGGTACACCGAACGTAACCGAGCCGATCAGTGATGCCGAACAGAACAGAGCACCTTTATTAATCACAGGCTGCTGCCGGGATTACCAGCTTTTTTCACATACCCGCTTTTCATTTTTTTCACATACCTGCTTTTTATTTTTCTAACATACCTATTTTTCATTTTTGTCCCACAATTTATTCATTTTCATATACACACCAGTTAAACATTTTCAGTAACCATTGTAATTTCTCTGCAGTTTCACTCAAGAGAGCGAAAGCGAATTCAGAGCAATTCCGGTAACAAACTATTCAAATTTTTTTTTCGTGTTCTAACAACAGACATGCCTACGTAATTCCGGGCCCACAATGAAGACGGATAATTTGATTGTTTTTTACTTTGATAATGCGTTTTGACTTTTTTTTCCCACACAACACTCGTGTTTATTACATTTTCTCCTTTTATTTTACCACTGGCAAATTTTCACATTTTTTACACCGGCAGCATCCCTGTATTCAGCACTGGCTAAATGCCAAGTAGGCTTCTAGGTAGAACAATTCTTTTCACTAAAACAGCCTGGCGTAGCAGCAAACCATAAGTTTCACACACTGTAATTGATGACGTATGGACGTAATATCTGGTATGGCCAATTAAGCCTACATTAACAACTAAATGGAGTCTTGTTAATGCAGTCTTAATTGGCCATACCAGATAAAACAGACCATTCAAAACAATTAAATTGGTGCTGTTGGCCAAAACTTTTAGTTTTTTCTTGATTAAGGGAAGTTTGTTAACTTTTTTTCAGGTTTGAGAGATGAGCATAATGGTGTAACAATACTTAACAGTGGTACTAAACCAGCAACCATGTGTACGTTATGCCTAAAAAAGAGCCTTCCGCTGTCAGGCACTGCTGCGGTTACCAAGCGTAATATGAAAGCGAATGTCCGAAAAAGCATACAAAAAAAAGAGTTAAATCTGCACGAATTACATGCAAATTTAGTTAATATATTGAATTCCGTGGTGGTCCTTCAACCTTCGTGCATGCAGAGATCATAATCATCGACTGGAATCCTCCAAAATGAAGCTCGCGTTCAAGGTCCAGTGGTCACAGAATCGTGCGCCAAGACTAGGCACGAGCCACGTTGCTCGGCTCGGTTAAATGGACGTATAATTACTCGGTATACCAAGATTGCCGATCATGCTCTGCTCGCCGAGAATCGGCTCGGCAGCTTGGTATCGGTCCAGCCTTATAAATAATGATAAAATTTAAACAAATAATGTTTAGTTAAGAGGTATTGTTTTGGAGTCACCCCTCCCCCCGGTATTAAAGCCTCACAACAGCCGTACCACTAATTATTTGCTTCCGTCGGGCCTGGCCATGTGCTGATTATTTCGACGCAAACTAATTGTAATTACTGCTCACAGTTCGTCCATCACATTCCTAAGGGCGCCTGCATTTCACCTATATCATTCAAAATACACGATTTGTTTGTTTGCACATTTGTACGTCTTCTCCTTCAGAAGTAATGCCCTATGAAGGTAAGAAATGAAAGATTGAGAGAGAGCAAAGCGAGACATATATTGAAAAAGCTTACTTTACGTGGAAATCGCTCGCCCTGCTCGCTCAATCCACGCACCACCGTGCTTCAGAAACACGAATGTTTGACACCGTTTTAAAACCAGATCTATTGTTTTGATTTTTCAATTCATCAAGTCAGTTAATACCAAACCAATTTTTAGATCTATATGTGGTGTGTTGCAAAATACGTCGTCCGTGCATCCTTTTCCAGATCATCTCCTCTCGTTCGTGGAGTTTTTCGTAAACAAACTGACGTCATGAACAAACTACGAAATCATGAACAAACATTATGAGGGTTAGGGGCCATTCAAAAACCACGTGGCCGTTTTTTAAGCCATTTTTAACCCCCCCCC
>JAHWFP010084191.1:2718-14825 GCA_023313725.1 Lithobius niger
ACTCAAGCTAGGCCGCGGACACTTTAAGTGCGTTTCTAGTTTCGTTCAGATTATGGCCTTTTCCTACTCTTTACCAATACCAATTAGGACAGCGGAATTTTTGATTTAGCAAAGTAATGCGATATAGTTATTGCGATTTGAGTGAAATGTGAAAAACTTTTTTTTAGTTCTGTGCTGCACCTTTCGTCGGCCAAAAAAAAATCAGGCAAATGTGACAGTACTGGTCTGGAAAGCCTGCAAAAATCAGGGAATTTCATCAAGAGGTTTTGAATGCCACTTAGATAATAACTGAATTGAGGAAACGGAGTCTGTATTTCACTTGGCTGGAGGAACTCAGTTTCCGAGTCAAAAAAATAAATAAATAAATAAAAACAGTGTTACAAATCAACAGCTGTTATAAGTCTGTAACCAAATGAAATGTAAACTGGTTATAAGTAACAACTATACCATAGCTGCTCGCTATAAGACTAGTAATTCAATCTATCAACAGTTAGAGATGTACTCCGACTATTTTGTAATTCGGCTTAAATTAATTACTGTTCGGCTTGTTGCTATTCCATTTGGAGTGCAAAAAATTAATAATAATAGCATTTTATTGCTCTGAAAAGAGCAAAACGGCAAGTAAGGGTTCCCTGGGGAACCACTAACAACTTACCGTAAAAGTTACATAATTAAAAACATGGTAATAAAGAATCATATCAAGAGATACATCGTCAAACTGTTGAAAACAGTTTCGATAAATACGAAACTTCGACAGGTGGCCAATTTAATATTGCTTTTAAAATGATTAATTGGGAAAGGAGGAGGATCAAAAATTCAGGGACAATTACCGGGACGGAGAAGGTGTGCCTTTAAGCACCGCCCGTTCAACAATTTCTTAAAAATACTAAGCGATGAGGCCGAGACAATGCTATCACTTAAGGAATTCCACACTGGGGCGACTCTTACAGCGAAGAAGGATTTCCTACAGTTAAGATTAAATCTCGGGACTACATGCTTAAATCGGTGGCCCCTAGTTCTCGTCTCAGTACTAATTTCAAAAAACGGTAGGTTTTTTTGTCGAATATAAGCTACTGAAACAAACATTACGGGGTGCACTAACGCTTAGGACGCGTTTATGCCACGGCCCGCCTTGCATTCTCGGAACTGCAATTTAATCGCGATTCGCGATGGAAAAGGTGTCGTCGCTATGGTAACAACGCTATACCTGGTTTTGTACAATCCGACATTGTTAGAGCAATTGATTGCAGTCTTATAATCCGTGACAATAAGAGAAATAGTTTCTTGCGATGAAACAATTTTTCCACTCGCTTCTGAACTCACATTATTGACTGTTTTCGTTGCTAGCCGGCAGAGCTAAAAACCGCCGCCATGTTAGAATTACAGGTGATTTTTCTGGCTTCTAGCTGCAAGAATGCAAAGGCAACTCGCTGCAAAAACGCCCCTCTATACTGTTTCGGCTTCTCACGGCTTACTTTAACTGCCTAAAATTCATGTACACTTGGCTACTCACGTGTAGTGCCCCAATTAAGGGGGGGTGCATAGGGTGCAAGACATCTGAGGTCAGGAGGCAAGGGGGGGCCAAATCTTTATAATAATTTTGGAGGCTGGCTAAAACGAAGGCTAAATGGAAAAACCACTTCTCCCCTCCTCGCGCCCGCATTGAAAATGCACTCTCCCACTCTACCTGCATGCAAACAGGAGGCGGGCATGAGTGGACGATCAACTCAATAAAGGTTCAATCTGACAAGTCGTCGGGCCGAACAATCACTTCTCCCCTCCTCGCGCCCGCATTGTTAATGCGCTCTCCCATTCTACCTGCATGCAAACAGAAGGCAGGCATGAGTGGTCGATCAATCTGACAAGTCGTCGGGAAGAGTGCCGGAAAAATGTCCCGGGAAATGTGTCCGTAAACTTAATTCATGACCGGCCCCGTGCTTAGCACGGGCTTCTTCTAGTTTTCACATAAAACTACTACTATAAAATAGGCCACATCTGTGAACCCAAAATTGTTTAGTTTTGGGGCCCTACATTATACCCTTGTCTCCCTCTCCCCCCCCCCCCCCCTCCTTTTCAAAAGGCTAGCTGCGGCACTGTTCTCGTGCACTTGTAAATTGTAATTTTTGCCAATTTTATGGTAGAAAATGACTCTATCTTCTGGGGAAGGTGGGGGCAGGGGAGCACGGGGAGCGTACATAGTTTCCCCAGATCCGGTAGCTTCTTGTAGTCGGGTTCAAAAGTGCGCTCCGATTTTTTTTATATTTTATTTTAGGCACTGCTTTTTCTCGTTTAACATTTATCCCCTTCAACTCGTTCTTGAATTTTTTGCATGGCAAGATTATTACCCGCCGGACATTGCTTAACAATTCGAGCAATCACGCGCCAAATGAGACGCACAGTCGCTTGCTTGAATCAACCCATTTCCCTCCCGTCTCACGACCTGCTCACAACACCTTCCTCCCAACCCACCCCAAAATCTACTCTCCGATTCGGTTTACTTCGTTTTAGGAGCAGATCTTTTTTCTCACTCTCGCTCTCTCCCTCTTTTTTTTTTCCCCTTACCCCTCCCCCAAGCTCCCCCCATCCGACCCTAATTCATCGATTTTCTCTGGGCTGTAGGCTACTCCAGCGAGTTTCGCTAGTCCGGGAGGGGAGGGGGGTCGTGTTTTGTTTTCTTTTAACCTATCAAAGACTAATCAAAAACTAGCCCTAAACTCAAAATCCTTCTTTTTTTTTTTATCATGCTTCCAGTCATTATACGCTTTCTATTCGGAGTTTTAGCTGAACAAATAAATACAAACGCACGCATACACACTAATAAATCTTATATTTTTAACGCTCAGAATTCTTTTTTTCATTTGGAGGACAGTGGTATGGAATCCGATAACGATATTTAGATCAATTAAAAAAAAAAGATTTGACCCTCTGTCGAAAACGGCATCCAACACATTCTCTTCAAAATTAATAATTTGTGTGATTCCGTGTTTATTAAGCCTGTTTCGTCTCGCCAACAAGATTTAATTTATCGACAGCGTCAGGAGACACGTTCTCGTGTCGGGTTTTCACAAGGCGTACACGAAGAAAAATCGGGGGGGGGGGGGGGGAAAAATTGGTTTTTAAGATAATTTGTTGCTTGATTGTAGCAGCCAGATGCTGATTTGGGCCCTGTCAAATTTCATTAGCCAATCGCATTAAGAAGACACTCGGGTTTGTGTGTTAAAACGTCACCGTCAGCTTCCTGGCTCAACTAATTGATGGCAAATCTAATCTACTCGCTTCTTTTCACCCCTGTTTTGTTGAAAAAGCTTATTTATTTAATAATACTTGCCGAACACTGTACACACGGCCTGTTCAAAGTTCGGTTGATGGACAACATTTCCGTTTTAATTACTCGGGCATAAATTGAAAATTAGATTTAATATGGAAAATAACCGTCGTCGTTCCGGAGCCGTGAGGTGGAAATTGGATTCGTGCGGGAAAGACGGGGATTGGCGATGAAAGTGTTGATCGAATGTTGACGCCAACTAATGGCGGGAAAATGAAATGGCAGCGTACGGTTTTACCTAGGATGACCTTGATTACCCTTTTCATGGTCATTACAATAGTAAAAGTAGCGTGTTTATCACTCGTCGTCCGTCACTCGCACGCTGCATGAATACAGAGTACTATACTTGTAATGAAAGAGGTGAAACCAACCAGAAGTCATATTTTGACTTGAAGTCATATTTGACTTGAAGTCATATTTTATTTATATAATCACTATTGTAATCACTGGAACTCGCACTAATGTCTTATTGATAACTTGTGTTACGTTCGAACAGGGTTCAGACAAAACCTGAAAAACCTGGAGAACCTGGAAATCATTACAATAATAAAAATAGCGTGCTTATCACTCGTCGTCTGTCACTCGCATGCTGCATGAATACAGAGTACTGTACATGTAATGAAAGGGGTGAAACCAATCAGAAGTCATATCTTAGAACAATAAGTTTTTTTTTATATATATAATCACTATTGTAATCACCGGAACTCGCACTAATGTCTTTATTGATAACTTGACGGTCTTACGTTCGAACAGGGTTCAGACAAAACCTGGAAAATCTGGAGAACCTGGAAATCTCAGGGAAAATGAAAGTAGAGCCAAAATCGCGGGGAAATTTCAGGGAAACCAAGAATTTCTTTGAAAATCAGGGAAAAGACAGGGAAATTTGAAAACAATGTCTTTGTGTCTCATTTGTAAGTTCCATTGAATTGGCAGATCAGAAACAAAATCCTAGGCTAGTAGCAAATATTTTAATTTGTGCTTTAATATGTCCAAGTATTTTAGAAATTACTTCAATAAACCAAATCTTAGGCTTGTACCAATATCCAAGATGAAAATGTCCCGTCGGGACTAGTCCCTAAACAGCTATTTTCTGGAATGTGGATTTGTTAATGTACAAATATTAATAAAAACATTAACTACTGCCTCTTTCCCTAACTACATCTTGTAAACACTGGAAATTGCCATTCAATGCACCTGGAAAACCTGGAAATGTCAGGGAAATTGAGAATAAAACAATTGTCTGAACCCTGTCCGAAGTCACTATTTGTACCACTAAGTTGTCCAGAGCGATTTGAGAAGCTTTTTAGTCAGTGCTTCCACTTACAGGGAATTGTTTCCTTTTTAGGGGAAAAATGACCTTCACAGAGAAAAAAAATATTAAAAAGGGGAAAAGGGAAAAAACAGGGAAATTCTGAGTTTTACATTCAAGTTGCGATTTTTTTCTAGTAACCCACGTTTTTCTATGCCGCCAGACCCACTTTTTCAAAACTTCCATACGCCGATAATCAGGAAACATGAAATGGACATTTCAAAGAAAATGTTGTGCAATGTAGGCAAGGTAAAGCAAATGCGACTGACTGTCAAACGAAAGCCTTAACTCTTAATAATAGCCAGAAATGAAAATGCACACGTGTGAGTGATAAATGTAATTTCCAGGCATAATTGTAATCTCCTACTGCCTTACTTATATCCTATGAAAACCTACCAACTCAAGAAAGGTAAAAATCAGTAGCATAAAAAAGCACAAAAACCAATAAGATAAGTAGTCGTTTAAATTTTATTTTCAATTTGCGTCAATGGGTGGGGTTCCTGTGACTGAAAAGACCCGTTTTTTTATTTTTTATTTGAGGAAATGTTAAAAATTAGTGGTGTATGAAAGGAAATTAAATATGGGGGAAGAAAAGGGAATATTTTGTTGGCACAGGTGAAAAAAAAGGGAAATTTTGTCATAACTCAGGGAAATTCTGTAAGTAAGAAGTGGAAGCACTGTTTTCAGTTGTTGGTATACCTGTCAACTTCCGGTAATGGCGGGGGCTTTTACCACGATGCTAAAACGCTTCTCAGATCACTCTGAACAACGTAGTGGCAGACTTCGAACGTGAAACAAGTTATTAATAATAACGACGTTCAGCGCGAGTTCCAGTGATGATAAACAGCACGCATTTTTTTGGCCTTTACTGACTGATACATTTTATGTTTGGATTTATATTTGTAATAAGTAATATTTAATACGTAAATAATAGAACAGGAAGCATTCTGCTTATACGCTTCCCTCAATAAAACCATCATTAAAAAAAAACAAGTTTAGCACTTGTAAATTCACTGGCTCGACTCACGATTGTAAATAATGGTGTTTACTGCTTCTTCGTTATTATTATTAAAATTACATTGCATAAAATTTACAATTTGACATCGAACGCAGCTGAATTTGTCACAAGTCGGCCGTCCCGACCACTTGTTGCCTCTCATGCAAGATGATTATTGTCTGCTGCCTTTGGCGCCAAAACCGTCCATAAATAGCTTGCTTCCCGCCACAAAGACTTGATACAGTAGTTCACATCAATCGAACATTCCTTTCTCGTAAAAGTTGAAGTTTTCCGAGTTGTAGAACTTACTGGACACAATGTCACAAACGCCGGTCCATTCGAAGACGATAATGATGGCCTAATGACCCATAATTGGATAATTAACACCAATTAGCTTTGGAATGGAAGGCACGCTCTTTACACACTAAGTGAATTTGTCCAGTCTATTTTTTGAAAGAGTTGATCGGCGTTGCGTCAGCGATACTCTCGGGGGCAGAGAGTTCCAATCGTCAATCACCCGATGAGTAAGAAGACATTTCACAATGTTCAGTCTTGCTTGCAGCTTAAAAATTGTGGAATTGTGGCTTCTGGTACTCACACACTTCGAGGGCAATCCAGAAGTTATTTTTGTCCAGATCGCAGTACCCCTTCATAATTTTAAAGTACTCGATCAAATCACCCCGTTTTCTTCATTTCTCAAGGGTTGGCAACTTGAGCATAGCCAACCTTTGTTCGAGGCTCGACATACCTCTAGTTCCATTCACTAGCCTGGTAGCTCTTCGCTGTACACGTTCGAGAATTGTCTGGTCTTTTTTTCAAGCTGAAGTTCAAATAGAATTAAAGTGTTCAATGATGGACCTTACATACATTTTATAGATATGCCCAAAATTATCAGCTGAAATTATCCCAAAAGTATGCTTGAAGAGGCCTATGGTACGATTAACTTTCGTGGCTACACTGTTACATTGTTCCGTTCCGAAGAGATCATGATTTCTGAAGATTCCAAGGTCTTTTTCAGATTCTTTATTTTTAATGGATACATTATGTAAATAGTACCATTGCTTGACATTTTGATGACCACCACAATGGCACATTCGCTGTTGTTAATGTTCATAGACCAAGTGTTGCATTTCATCCTATACCAATGAGTGACAGTGATGACGAGTTTCAATTCAAATATGCTCCGAAAAATTGTTGGTCACAACAATTTAGAATTGGATGCTACATTGAGTGGTTGTAATATAAGTGAGCTGGTGTCACATATTCTTGATAATACTATTATTCTTAGTGATTTAAGTTCGACCATGTCAAACAGAACTTTAAAAAGAAGTATGAAAAATTCTACTGGGAATATAAGGAAATTTGAAGCCCATTTACTGTAGCATGTGGGCAACACCTATTGTGCTTGTACAAAAACCCAGGCGGTGATGTTTGCATAGTAGGTAACTACTCAGTTACAGTCTACCCTTAATTCGTCATTGAATACTTTCCCGTGCCTCGAGTGGAAGATATTTAGCATGCTGCCTGGCTGTGATAAGTTCTCTTAATTGATTTGTCAGGCACATTCCTGCAAATGGAATTGCACGGATGACTTGAAACCATTACTCACAATAAATACCTGTCATGGGCAATGTGAGTGGCAGAGAGTACCTCTGGGATTAGCTATTTCCCGTGGAATCTTCCAAAAACCTATAAAGGTGATTCTCTGTATGAATCCCAGGACGCATCATTTCTACGATAACATCCTTATTGCCTGGAAGGGGGCAAAGCATGACGCTGCATTATGAAATGTTTTATCCTCCCTGCAGGAAGGCAGTGTGCGAGTCAAGAACGAAAAATGTCACATAAATCACACACAACTTAAATAGCTCGGTTTCCAAATTGATAAGAATGGTATGACCATTCTCCCACCAGTAGTATTGGATCCTATTTGAATGGTGCCAAAACCATCTAACATTAAAGAGTTACATCTTGCATCGTACCCCTGGGGCATGCCGATTTTGGCCGTGATCCGAGCACTTTTCATTTTTCCTGCGTTAAAGACCTATTTAGGGTTTTTGAACCCGTATAGAAAATTCGTGCCTCACCTGGTTTCTACACTTAGCTCCAAAGTTTGTAGCCTCTATCCTTAGTCCCGTAAATATACTTTTATCCAAAACACCAGTGGCATGCGACCAAAGAGCGCTCACATGCCATGGCTAATGCTTGTAAAGCATGTCATAAAGCTAATGTATTAGTTCATTATGACCCCAGCCTCCCAATCAAATTTGTTTATGACCGTTCCCCCGTGGTTTAGGCTCTGTCCTAATGCAAGTTATGCCATATGAGGAAGGTAGGCCTATTGCTTTTGTTTTTGGATGTCTCAGTAAAGCCGAACAGGACGCTCAATTTGAGGCGGTAGTGTTGAGCGTGAAGAAATTCCATCAATTTCTTTATGATAGATGTTTCATTATTCAGACTGTCCAGAAGGCCTTGTTGTGGATTTTTGATAACAAGGTAGGCCCTTTTCAGTATTGGTGGCTTTACGTGTTCAGCGCTGGGCCCTATTTCTGAATGGATATCAATTTGATGTGCATCACATCCCCAGCAATTCTATGCTGACAGTTTGTCACGTACGCCCCTGAAGTATGAAACGACTGATATTGTTGACCCAGTTAATGTTTCACTTTTACAGGACATAGAATCCTTGCTCATCTTGAGAAAGCTACTAATTTGAGAAAGCTACGCTTAAAGATGTGATTTTATCTATGGTGTATCGCCACACTAAGGATGGCTGGTGACTCAAGACGGATGATGGTATGAAGCCATGTTTTCGTAGGCATAATGAATTCTCATTAGAGCATACCTTTCTTTTTGTTTTTTGCCAACAAATACTATGTTAGCTTCACTTAGGTCATTGTGGCATTGTCCACATAAAAGCCCTTGCGAGGTCGTGCGTATGGTGGCCAATAATAACGAATTAGAAATGATAGATAATTGTGTGAAACTTGTCAAACGCACAAAGATATGTGAATATTAGTGAATGTTAGCAATCAGAAGCACTCATGGCAGTACCCTGCAAGTGTTGGAACCACCTATGCATTGATTTTGCAGGGCCGAAAGTAGGAAAAAGCTATTTAGTAATAATAGATGCCTATTCTAAGTTTCCTTCGTGTACAAAAAGTCTTCTACCTCTTCTAAAACTGTACGCATTTTTCAAGGGTTGTTTGCAACCTACACCTTTTGCAAAGTGTCGGTTTCTATAACAGACCTAATTTTGTATCTAGGGAATGTAAATACTCTCGCAAAATGTGGCGTTCGACATATAACAAGCACTCTGTATTAACAGAAGCTGCATGAAGTTGGAGTCTCCAACATAATTCTTTCCTTTGTTCCACCATTTGTAATGAGTCCTGCCCTCAAGCGGCCAGTTGTCGAGCTAGAGTGTCCTTATTCACTTTTACGGAAAAGTGTGTTACAATTTACTCTGTGCAAGTTTTTTCCTAATCTGTGTAAAATACCCCCTCCCCCCCTCCCCCTGGTGCTGCAAACAGCCCAAGCATGTGTCCTTTCCCAAGAACTAGCGTTTTAACGAACTTGAAATGGGAAAGGCATTTTCGATTCGAGCTGAGGCCAACTGGAGTTGAAATTGGAGTTAGAGCGTGGCTTGCCCATGATGCCACGCTCGTTCTCGTGCATGCCAGGAAGTTAAAAGCCTCGTAGCATTGGTTTGGTAAATATTATTTTGGCGATGTTAAAATCAAATGGCTCGGAGCCGGGAGCTGAAACCTTCTGCTTCTCATCCCGGCAACCTTGTGCAAACGTTGGAATGCAAAGCGAGAAGGGGCGTCGGACGAATGTCTAACTGGAAAATCGTCTAATGGGATAAGTGTCTAATATCTAATGGAAAATCATCTAAACGGAATATCGTATAATGGATAATCGTATAATGGATAAATGTCTAACTGGATAAACGTCTAACTGCGGTTTCTGATGTTATATGTATAGCCACAGCGAGCGCGGTAGCGCGAGCGAGGCAGGGACATTAGATGATTTTCCATTATATGAATTTCCAGTTAGACGATTTTCCATTATACGAATTTCCTGTTAGACGACTTTCCGTTATACTGTTATACGATATACGTTCTTCCAATTATGCGCTTTTCCAGTTAGACGATTATCCCTCGCCTTCAGCGAGAATTGCAACATGGATATTCCCTCATCCTGCGAATGTGTGTGGCTTTTATTCGTTTCTGGTATTACCCACAATGCAGTAGACAAACTGAGAACATAGCTAGAAGTTTTAAGAAATCCCTGAAAGCTCCCATTCTACATGGGGACGCTGCCAATACTACATTGCTTAACTTCTTGGTCACGTCTAGGTCTTGGATCATTGACAAGAAAGCCTAAGTATGCTATTCCTAAGCCTTGAACCTTGATTACGACGTCTATCAAGAATTTATAGGGTTTGGGAGGAGAATTTGTAACTCTAAAAAGTCCCTATTGAAACGTGTTACATTCATTCCTATTAGTTCCATCCGAGTTTTCAGAGGGCGCCACGTGTTGCATATGGTAATTTTTTCTCATTTTTCAGCCCAAATGTAAAATGAACTAAATTACAACTAAGCTGAACAAAATAACAATTAAATACAAGCTAGTTTCGTGTAGTTTAGTTTAATTTTAGACTGAAAACTGGATTAGAAATCCCCACATGAAACTTATCGCGCCCTCTATAAACTTCGACGGAACTAATAGGAATGAATCTACGACGTTTCAGTAGGGAACCTCCGTCACAAATTCTCCTCCCCCCAACCCTGTACATTCTTGCTTCTATTACTCAATACTGCTGATATCGTTCACGAAAAACAACGCAAGCAAAGCTTTCCTTATCAGCACAAACCAAATTCAACTTATGAACTTATCGACATTGTCTTGGCACGAAACGTCAAGCTTGACAATTTTTGAACACAGAGTCAATGCTGCATAATTAATGATTAATTGGATTCTGGTGAAATTGCTAAACATGCAAATTTGGAGGCATCACCGCAGCCACAGGGGGCTCGGCACAAATATGAACAGCGGGGCTCATGCTATTCGTGTGCTGAGCCCCTGTGACCGCAGCTGCGAGCTACTATTCAATCATCCAATGCACACGTGTGTACCGCTGGACCAGATACCGCGTTTCAGGATTCTGGTCGCCATGGTCATGTGCCCCAGGTTTCCCGTCACTGTCCACTGGGATGTTGCTACCCACATTGTCAGATGCACCCAGATCACTAGCTGAACCATGGAAAAAAGAACCGCCAGCTTTGACGTCTGTTTATAATTCACTTATTAGAAGTGTGCACCGAAGGAGTATTTTTCATAGTAGTAGTGGCGTGGGCACTTCCGGTATTGCTTCTCCATCCGTTCTATGCGAATATGTGCCTATGTCTACACAGACTTTCTGAGATAAGTGTTGGAATCACTACCCAAACTTGCTCGTTGGATCTTCCAGCGGAAAACCAATCCAGCTGGAGGACAGTGGAGTGCTACCAACCTTACTATTTGAAATTAGCAGTATTCTTGTTTTATTGTTGCCCATAATTAATATATTTGTTTTCAGGAACCCGTTGTTTCACCTTGTTTTACTAGGTTGTTTGTTAGAATCAGCTGTATTTTACGTTTCATATTTTTCTAATTATTCACGCATTTTGTTTTCTCTGAGTTTCTGACTGTTTATAGGGGAGGATAACCTTTACGTAATGAGCGCTGCTTACCCTTCCCGCATATTGTGAATTTTGTTGGTTGATAGTGTCTTTATCACATGACGTCATTCTTGTGTATTAATATAAGGACTATCACCCATTTTGCGCCTTCCACATTTCACCCAATCTCTCCTTTTACCATAAGGCAGTTTAACTTAGTGTGCTCTGCATACACTAAATCGGTTAGGCAAATATGAAAACTCAGTTGCATCGAAGTTTGGCGCACTAGTTTACGGCTCCTACAGCTTGGGTTTTTTTCTAATTTTCATGAAATCGGCTCCTTTTACGTAAAGTTGTTAAATATTTTCGAAATTTAGCCAACTTTAAGTATGCAAAAAGTTGAGAAAAGAAACCTAACAGTCGCAAAAATGTATAATTAGAATATCACCGTGTGAATAAATTTTGATCTTGATTATTTTTATAGATATTTTAATTGGTGGTTGTGGAGTGATAATATTGTGAATTATGAATATTCTGTAAGCAACCCAGTTTCCTTAAATTTGTCAACAATAGAAATTTAACCCATGATGAATTTGTAAACCTCATTCTGTCTATTTTCTTTCTTTCCAGTTTCACACACTGTACTTTCTTTCATTCACATGTGTTATGGTAGGCGTTTTTATGTATTCACTCAAACCTACGCCTGTTGCAAGGCAGCCTGGGAACTACAGGTATAGTATTACTGACTTTTACAGTTATACAGTTTCCATGGTAAAAAAAAACCTGTTGTTCTTTTTTCATTATTTTATT
>JAHWFP010084191.1:14925-32200 GCA_023313725.1 Lithobius niger
GTATTTGCTTTTGTTAGACTAACGTGAACAAGCACTGTAAATGCATAAATAATGTTCGAGGAACCAACTTAATTAACCTAAAGTATATATATATATCTAACGTGCCTTATTTGGACTAAGTAAAATCATAACAGTTTTCAGGTAGGCTACTAGTCCTAATCTTTCAACTTGGAATCACAAGCCCTCCCTTCATCTCTTACTGTCAGAGGCTCAAGATCCTAAGAATATTACTGATATCAAGAATTTATAGGGTTGGGGAGGAGAATTTGTGACTGAGACCCCTTGCTGAAGCGTCTTAGATACAGTCCTATTAGTTACGTTTGAGTTTATAGAGGGCGCCACGAGTTTTATGTGGGAATTTCTACTCCGTTTCCAGGCTAAAATTAAACTGAACTAAATGAAATTAGCTTGTATTTAGTTATTATTTAGTTTAGCTTAGTTGTAATTTAGTTTACTTTAGATTTGGGCTGAAAAAGGAGCAAAAATTAGCAGATGAAACACGTGGCGCCCTCTGAAAACTCTGATGGAACTAATTGAAATGGATCTAGGAAGTTTCAATAGTGACTTTTTATAGTTACAAATTCTCCTCCCTAACCCTACAAATTCTTGCTGATATTTGTACTTTTTGACCCTCTCTTCCTTTGGTTTAACGTGTATGATGCATTGCATCAGTATTTGTTTTGCACCTTGGTTTTATACTGCTTTCATGTAGGCTACCCACCATAGGGAGACTCCATCGAAGGGTGTGTCATCCTTTGTTATTTTTGTGCAAAATTGTTATCCCAGTCTTCTCATTAAGCATTATGTCATATATATAGATAACAGCAGGAGCGCAGCTCAAAATACCCTCCCCCCAAAAAAAAATCAGCAAAAAAGAAAAAGAAAAAAAAGCACCTATTCTTCATTCTTCGGAACGACGCTCCTTAAAACAATTTTCCACTGCGTGACAGATGAGGAGGAAATAATGTAGTCGGTAACATGGTTCCATGGGTGGATAACACGAATGGGAAAAAAAAAAGTTTGTGCGTATCACAGTTGAATTTAGGGAGTGTCGAGTTTACGGTTATGTCCACGAGTTTGGTGAACGTTGGTACTGTGTGACGGAATAGGCAGAAGGGACGGAATATAGTGCTGGTTAATGAATGTAAACATTTCAAACAAATTGCCTAGTCGAAACGACTTGATAGGGTAGGGAGATTAAGTTTCTTCGGTCGAGTCTCATAGGGTAGGGAGGAAATTGCTGGGCACCATTCAGTAGTTTTCTTTGAGTTTTTTCCAGAATATCAGTAATTTTTTTTTTTTTTGGAAATCAGGCCTCCAGGATTAGACGCAGTTTTCATGGTGGGAGCGAATGAAAACTTTGGAGAGCATTGCAAAGAGAGGAGGATTCGGACAAAAGTCGAACTGGAAAATCGTCTAAATTGTCCTACATCTGCCTAAATAAAAAATCAGGAAAATCATCGAAACGGAATATCGTATAATGGATAAGCGTATAATGGATAAACGTCTAACTGGACAATAATATAGCTCATAAACGTCGTACTGGACAACAATATAGCTGCGGTTTCTGGTGTTATACGTATATAGCTATTACGAGCGAGGCAGGGGCATTAGACGACTTACCGTTACACGAATTTCGTGGTAGACGATTTTCCATTATACGAATTTCATGTTAGACGATTTTACGGCATACTGCTATTCCAATTATGTGCAAAGAGCACACAGTTAAGAAAATCAAAAGACGTAAAAAAAAGTTGTTGAATGTAGGGAATGCTTTTTTTTTTATCTGAAGCACATTGTTGGTGAAAATTAAGACTCGTGAAATGTATCGCATGATGCAAAATGTGTAGAGGACATTTTCTCTCTCCCTAAGTCCTTTCTGGGTGGCTTATCTGTCTTCTCAATTAAACATCCATGTCTTATCGAGTAGTTTAAAGGTCTTACGATTCCGTTTTGTTTGAGTTAACCTTGCATCCTAAGACATGCAGCTAGGGAAAAGATAGCGTACCTGGATTCTTCCGTTCTCGTGCTATTGGTCCGTAGACTCCTTTGGTCCTGCCTTTTGTTTTTGGACCTTGTCTCTTCCCCCTTCCTTTGCTTGTCTCTTCCCGTCCTTTTCTACCGCTGGGTCTTGTCTTGCCCCTAAATTTCCTGTGTCAAGATGCTAAAGCTCGTGGAAAAGCTGCTAATGGCTGCTATTTGTCAGTACCATTATTGTTAAGAACCCCACTTTCGTCAATAATGGTCGTAGAAAAGTCATAAAACAATAAAAGTAAAAATAATCTGGAGTTAGAACATGAAAGTTGAGTAGATTAAAGCCTCTAAGGTGCACATAAAATATCAACAATGCCTCGATGTTCAGCCCAAATCTGGCTCACTATCTCGAGCCACAAAGGATAACTAAAATTTTTTTCACGAGTTGAAGTTGTAAAAACACCCAAGCGCAAACAAAACAATCCTTGTTTCCAGACGAAACTGGTAGGATGAAAAATAAAACTGGCACCGGAGATCAAGAATTTAAAAATAAATTAAAATCTTGATTACTGTTAACCATTTCGTTTGCATCCTATATCCAGTTTCGCCTGGAAAGAAGGACGGTTTTGCTCTTTGGTGTTTTTATAGTTTCGACATGTGAACAATTTTATTAATCCTTTGTGTGTTGATAATTCGGGTCACATTTGACCCGAAACGTCCAGGTATTGTTGATATGAAAATGAAAAACGTGTTCGGAACATGATAAACTCATTAAAAATCACTAAAAAAAAAGGTTAAAAAAAAACTAATTAAAAATCATCGAAAAGCGACAGAGTCGATGCAACTACGCCAGTCAGTATTCGGTTAATATTAAGAAAAAACTGAATATCTGACTGACCATGGTGTCGAATCTGTGTATGTGTTTTCATTGTTGGAAGAGAAACATTCACCATTGTGAAAGATAGAAATATCAGGTGTTTTTTTTTAATGAGTTTTTTTTCATGAATTGGGGAAACTACTTTGTAGTTTTATTGCTTGAAAACGGTTTCTACCTGGATTCCGAAACTTTGTGTTTTTCATTAATTTGAGCACATTACTAATATGGTCTGTCAGTGGAATGCATCTTCAGCTGTGATGGCAATCAATAACATAGGGTACTTAGATGATGGAAGGAGTAGAACTACGTCTATAGGCTCGGATGCACCACTGTAGATCGCCGAGTGCCACGGTCTTTACCTCATAATAAGAATCGTGGCTCAAGCAATTTACCAACTTTAAAATATCGACAGAAACATCAAACACGTAAACTTGCTGCACTTCATCAAGTTAGAATGCTGTAATTGTGGTCAGGTATTAGGTTCATCAATCCCATTTCCTCTGTTATCTATACTGGGTCTCTGTGACGCAGGTCTGTTAGAGCTGGGTTTTAATCTGCTCGGACGTCAGTTCCCTTTAAATGCTAGGTACTACACTGTTTACTTTAAAAACGGTGTGAATACAGTGCAATAACAATCAGATACACCATAAAATAAGTCTGTTTGCAATAGTCTCGTTTTCTACTAAACTGGTGTGTAATGACGTTTTACTTATCTGCTGTGGTGTTTTCACTCGCTCTAAAGATGCGGTAGTATTACGAGAATTTGCGACCTCTAATCTCGTGATGCGCCATCTGTAGGAAGTGCTTGTCCCAAACGTGTACTTTAGGACAAATCCAAGACGGTGGTACCGTACATTTTGGCCTGTTCACGATGTTAGAACGATGTTCACGATGTGTCACAGTACAACAGCTCGTCAGTCCAGTTACGAGCATCGCCGTTTTGCCTCTTTTCGGTGACTGTTTTGGACTCATGACGAGCTGTTCACCATTTCCTGTTCATTTCCTGTTCACAGATTTCCTTCACTCAGGGGGAAATGTGTAGTTAAATCAAGTTCTGTTTGCCTCAGCGTAGTTTTCATCATACACAATTCTAACACTTGCTCGTTTGAAATATTCTATGAAAACCTGCCTTTCCATTACCCCTCATCTTTTATGTGACCCACTTAAGCATTTTTTTCCTAACCTCTTGGGAGAAAAAAAACTAAAGGAAGAAAGTTTTGGAGCTGCCAATCAATTTGATTATTAATTCATATTCGATTGTAACTGCCTTTAGCGTCATCTCACAAGATCTGCATCTGTCAGGCAGGAACGGAACTGCTTAACTTCCTGCACGTTTTCCCCCGTTGAGAACTCTTCCCTCCAATTACGAATCATTTCCATGAGTCCAATTAACGTACGCCCCCTCTCCCTCGTACACCCCCCCTCCCCCGCCCTTAGTTTCTTTAAGTTCATTACAATGGAAGATGTCTTTCACTTAGGTAGGAAAGTTCAAAGAAAACTTACAGAGAACTGTTGGTGTTTTTAATCTGCGGTAGTGGTGATTGACGAGTTCTGTTCGCGCATGGTAAATTGAAAAAAAAAAACCTTGTTGAAAGTAAAGACAAAAATTCTTAACGTAAAATAAATGTATTAGTCAAAGTTGCTCAAATGTGACACCAGTTTGTGATATGTTTGTGCTGACGAAATTATTAATTCTGATGAGCACCTTCAAGAAAAAGTCGGCTGTCGGTTTTAATGTAGGACATTGAATAAGATTTTAATTAATTTTTGACTTGACTCCTTTAATGTTTGCTTCAGTCTGCTTGAATAAATTTGATCTGTGTATTTAATGTTAGTATTTTTGGTCATTTTAAAGGAGTGGGTTTTTTTTAGTTTCTTTTCTTTTTCGTATTTTTTTTTTTGAATTTTTTTTTTTTTTTTTCGTACTGTATATCTGTTAATGGCGTAAAATTACCATGTTTTTATTTTAGGACAAACTACGGTTCTGGTTATAAATGGGTGCAGTTTGTCAGTTTGTCTGTAGAAGTAGGCATCTCGTCACGAACATATCGTCATGCCTAAACAAAGGAGACAAAAATTAGGCCGTGTCAGTATGGCTGAGCGGCAGGACTTCGGGCTTTGATTTCAAAGGTCGTGGGTTCAATTCCCACTCAGCCAATCTGGCATTTACGTCCAAAAGGCAACGTAAATACGTTTGCATCTGTATTTATTTAGATAAAGGAGACTTGTATCTATCAAGATTTGATCATATTATGTGATACAGAATTTTGAGGTTCCATTGGGAATTTTGAGGTTGTATACTCAGGGAAATTTATGTCTCAAAGAGATTATATTAACAGGCAGAATTATAACATCAAGAAGAAGACGTTAATTTCTCTCTAAGAACGACTTCAAAATTCATGGGGGTTAATTAGAAAAGAAATTTTGGATTAAAGTAATAATTCGTACTGCAGTATTTCAAGACATTTGGCGTTGGTTTATTTCTGAAGGAATTCAATGTCTGGTGTTGTTATGTTGACAAAATTGCTGTATAATATTAAGACAACAAGTCAGAAAGCCTAAACTTAATACTTAATATTTTGATGTGAATGTAATTTACAGATTGTAAAAGTCATGAATTAAGAAATTTTAAGCCATTTAAAACGTCCATCTTTACCAGACGGAACCGGCAGGGACTAGTCGAAGTGGACAAAACCTTAAAAAATAAATATGAAATCTTAAAAACACAGCGAGACTTCGATCCGTGCTGGCTGCAGGTCGAAGTGGTTGACAATGTGAAAGGATATTGTTTAAGATTTCATTTTTTATACATTTTTTTTTATCCATTTCGACCAGTCCTAGCGAGTTTCCTGCGGTGAAGATTGATTGTTATATTTGTAGTTTTTTAATTCATGAATTTTACAATTTTGGGGTAGCATTAACTCTTGGAAAGACTGAACTGACTGGAAATTTCTAGTCCTAGTTTTAATTGTGTTCTTCCCTCGTAGCACTACTACACAAGTCCTCAATTTAGAATTACAGATGAAGGTGTCCCAATGTTAACTAAATGAGCTTCGACATAACGAGCTCACAATCAATACTTACACTAAAGCAAAGCCATAAAACAATCAAGAGTAAAGATTTAGCTCACTACTCCGTTCCGTTCCGTCACGTCGTGTCGCATTAAATTTCTATTTGGATTAAAAGCATGTAAATTAGAGGAGTCGCGTGTACAGCTCCGTCCCGTTCCGTGACGGCCTGTCGGCTGACGGACGACATCGTTGAGGCAGAATTCTTTCAGTCAAAAACTGATCGCATCGGAGAAGTGTACGCACCTGCTGTCAGTCGACGGCCGTCGTCGTCCGTGACGCGCCTGCGCCCAATGCCTTTTCCATACTAAATACAGATACGAACCTATTGGACCAAAATTTTCCTTTTGGACCAAAATGTCTTCATGTCCGAGCGTAAAGAATTAATTTATTATTTATTACGACTTAATATTCAATTACGTACTCAAGGTCACTACAAGTCCTTCTTCATTTGCATTGCCACTTTGGGCGCGATCGAATTTAAAAGCTCAGCAGAGCCGACTGAAACGGTTTGTGACGGACGCAATGTGCGCTGCACCATCCGTTGCCGTCAGTCGTCGGAACGGGACGGGACGGAATGGAGTAGTGTGCTACAAGGAACCCACGAAGTTTTCACCATAGAAAGTAGTGATATCAGAGCCTAAATGGCTGCCACCTAGTTTTCCGACCCAACCCAGATCACTCAATCTTAACTGACACCTCGGTGATTGTCAGTTAAGCTTGAGTGATCACGGTTCGGACCACAAATTTGGTGGCAGCCATTTCGGCTCTGATATCCCTACTTTGTATGGTGAAAACTTGATGGGTCCCTTTACCATTATGGGGTTTACATATAATCATAACTACATGACAACTCTACTTACTGATTTTATATCATTTGTTGCATTTTCACACATTTTCACTGTATCAAACTTTGTGTATTAATGCCCATGTTTTGATTTTTTTTTGCACGCTTTTCTCATTGGTTCATCAGGGAAATTGCACGACACGACAACCCAGAACTTATGGAACTGGCGAGTCAACTCCCTAGCAGCCCCTGCAACTCAATAGCTGGTATGCCCTACCGGACGTACCACGTTACACCAGATGAAACTCCAGTTAACACGAACAGTGGAGTGCTAATATTCGAACACATGACGGAAGTCCACCTTCATCCGACTAACAGGATGAATGGCTCTCCGGGACACATGTTGGACGCGAAGTTTTGAAAATACGAAAAGGACTGCGTTACATGCAAGTTAGGGTTTTGACAAGATGATAAGTGCCATACCATTTAGAAAAAAAAAACACGTGTTTGTAAATTTGCTGCACGCACCCCAAAACTAGTTTTGAAGTTCGAATTGCACACGAGCAGACCATTTAGAAATGAAAAGAAAATTGGCTTCCTGGTCGGTGTGTGAAAGATGGTCCTACCGGTGGAAGGGAAGCCATGATGATCTTCCGCCTTTCCTAGGCACGTATGATCCATCCAGAATGGATTTTGCCAATGTGTGAGAGAGGATAAGTCTAAAAATTGTACAATAATGTACCATTCTTCAACTAAGGCAGCTGCTCTATTTGCTATTATGTGTCTCTACTGCGTATGACGTGATCACCGCGTGTTTCAATGACAATTATAGCAACCCACCACCCCCCGGAGAAGTGTATAGGTGATGTATATATCTCTCTCTGGTGTATATAAGTCTTATGCGCATCTGGGTGATAACACCATCCAGTAAGTTAACCAATCAAATGGCGAGTGTGTATAACTGTGTATTTGGGGTACTGTCCAGGCATCACTAGTACCCCAAAACGACCTGAAAGCGAAGACCTAGCTCAAACAGATTATAACAATAACAAATACATAAAACTAATAAGCAAATGGTAATATTAATTGAAATGAACCAGATTTCCTGTATGTTCTCAGGCTGTACAGCGTATAGATGGTACAAATGTTAATATGATGAGTGTGTAAAACTCTTTTTGTGTGTTGTGTGGAAGATGGTTTGTATAGGCGTCTGTTATGTACAGCAATGAAGAATGAAAATGATTGTTGGCTCGAAGCGGTCCATTACAGAAAAAAAAGAACACTCAAAACTAAAAAAAATAAAATAGCGAAGAACATTTATTATTGCAGAATACAGTACAATAGAACCTTCTTCACCAGAAGAAGGTGATTGTTAATCAGGATGCAAATGCTAAAACCACAGTACAGTACAAAAAAAACAAATAATCTACTGATTACTCCTGGTTCGCCGTGTTCACAAATTTCATCCGAATCCACCATTAACTCTATTGTATGTGTGACGCTTTAGCTTTTTGTACATCAATCCATACACTGGAAATTCATCTGTTTTTCCCCTCGAAATGCATTCTGGGAAGACGGCTGTATCTCTCTTTGCTCAGACTGTTGCTATAGGTTTAAATACTAAGAACTTGTAAATATAAACCTTTTAGGGGGAATTTGAAGTCTATGGGGGAATATTTGAGAGAAATGTTAGGTGAAATGGGTTCAACAATAACCGGTAACAATCATCATGTATTTTAACTTCCCGTTCACTTTTGTAAACATTGGGAGATGTGCAATGGTGTAAGAATATGTGGGGGGTCAGACCTGCTCAAATTGAAATGCAATTCGTTTTCATGAACTGTCGTATTGTTTTGTTTTGGAGATACAAGTAATCTACGTACACACACCCAACATAATATCTGGTATTGTAACGCTGTACTGTTGCTGGGTATAGTCAGTGGTATGGATAGTGTTCAAACCGCATATCGTACCAAAAGTTGGAGACACAGAAACATAACCGGCTTTCCATAACAATGTCAAAATCTAGCCATCGCATCAGTTCTGATGTCGGATCTCCATCGCATCGGAGTTTGTGCGAACATAAAGGGAACATGTGTGGGTGAGCCTAACGAAAAAATCCAATCTTCAATCATGTATCACCATGGCGTATCAGTCTAACAATGTGTGGATGTGTTACAAGTGTGTACATGGCTTTGGCGGTATTTTTGTGGCGTCAGAATTATCACAAAAATTTCATTTCACCTGCGCATGCTACCATCTAGTGCAGAGATTCAGTATGTTATTTTACAACATTTTCCTCTACGAGCATAGCCACTTATATTTTTGAATTTAAGCAAAGGCATATTGCCCTATGGGCGTATTAACCAGGGTTTCACCGCTATGAAACATGGTTACTCTTTTTTAAATTGTTAATTTGATTTCTGCTACTATTGTGTGCGCAGCGTATCTTGAGTCCTTCAGTATTTTATGAGCAAATACATCTTCCTGGAAGGAGCGGCTTTAATCGACGGCCGCCATTGTTTTTGTAACCATCTAGGATATCAACAAGGTGCTCTGCTATCGAAAACATTCAATCGATTATTTGTATTCGTTCTGGGGCGAACTCAAGATAGACCGCGGACACAATAAACAACTGATTATTGAGTAGGAATTATGCTCGATTACATAAGTTTCATACAAAATTGCATAAATGTATAAACATAGACAATCCTTATCAACGTTAGTGTGTCTCATTAAGCCTGAAATGGTTATACCGTGCTGTCAAACGAAAGCTTTGTGAATAAGATTTCTCGTTATTGTCCAGTTTTCCTGGTGTAAAAATAAAAAGTTTGCTGCTAACTGATGCAGTAGTTAGGTGCTCATGGAAATTATGTAGAAAATTTTTAAAAAACCGAAGCTTTCATTCGGAATTCTATCAGAAGGTCTGAAACTCCAATCTCTCATCATTGCCATCATCCACTGTCAAACTTGATTAAAAGCATACTTAATGCAAATATGATTTATGATTCTCACGTTATTTGTTCAGTTGGGTAAAAGAGAGTAGAAACGTTTTTTTAAGTGCTGATGCAAATAGTTAATGGCTTAATGTTTAATGAAGTGGTTTGGTAAACAAATGTTCAGCTACAAACAAATGTTCAGGTCATGGAACCGTTCAAAAAGAAGGTGGGTGACTCAGTTTGGCTACTTTCTTGTGGCATTTTGACATGATTACAAGTTCAAAAACAAGTGCTTATTGCTGGGGTTTGATTTGGATCACTTCACTTAGGGCTCAACCGATGACGGTCGCTGCCGATTCAATCTGACACCGACATTAAATTTATTTACCAAGAAAATTTAATACACTTTATAAGAATTCGGAAATAACCGTTATCCTCGTTACTTCTTAAAATTTAAAATGAAGTTGTAATTACCATTTTTTTACACTTTTACTTCAAGGTATTACAAATTGTTATTATTGTTATCACAGGGAGGCCGTTATACCTGGATAACCCGGAGAATTTAGGAATTTATCAATTCTGAAAAATTCTGGAAAAAATCATTAAATTTGATCAACATATAATTGAAGTCAGGGAGTTTCAACATTTTCTAAAAGTCTTTTTCATCTATAAAGAATGGCAAATTCGGATTTCGTTTTTTCTTTTAAAACCTTCACTTTATTTCAGTTAAAACTTCATCTCCTCCGGATGAAACGAAAACTCCTCGGGCGTAAGTAATGGGATGTTATGTGTTAAGCGTGTTTCTAGTTTGTTCATATTCTGTTTGCCAGTACTAGTTAGGGCAGCGCATTTTTTGATTTAGCACAGCAGTGCGATATAGTTACTGCGATTTGAGTGAAATGTGAAGACCGAACAAAACACATCGGGGAGAATGTCAGTATTGGTCTGAAAAACCCTGGAAAAATCAGGAAATTTCACCATGAGCTTTTGAACGCCACCCTGTTATACCTGTACTAATCAAACTATTTAAACATGATGACCTAACATTAATATTAGTTTACTAATCGAAATTTAGGACTGGGAAGGCTTTGCTTAAGAACATCATCTTTTCCTTTCTCATGTGCCAGCACAGTGCCCAGTGAGCCAACACCGGTACCGGACAGAAAACTCAATCGATACCGATCTGATTATCTGATGAAATACATTGGCCGTTGCCAAAACCTATCCGATTATCGGTTGATCCCTAACTCCACTTGTTAACTCTATATGTCGACTGCTGTTATGAAGGATAGTTTTTCAAAGAAAGGGAGTTGGACATTTTAAAACTGTACACAATTTTTTTTTGTCACAAAGGGAGTTAAATTGGATTTAACGAGTCAGAAATAATAGACAAACGGAAATGCAGTCAAAAATCCATGAAGTTACACTGTGTGAAAGAAAAATTAATAATTTGCCAACAGAAAATTGAACACGGGTTATCAAGAAAAACTACTCCGGTGCCTAAATGTTGTAGTGTAAACAGCACGAAATATCCTAGAAAGTAAATACAAATCTGGATTTTATTTCCACCCAGTTACGCTTCGTCTTCTATAGATGAGATTCAAATTATGTTCAAATGCCGGATGTGTGAATGCTTTACTTTCGTTTGTTGTCGCTTATGTACACCACGTAGAAAAGTTTGAGTATTCGCAGTATATTCAGTTTATTTAACAGCTGCAGACAGAATAGAATGATGCGAGTAACAGTAGCGCGTACACATACACTTTGTTATACGGCATCTACGTGTTTGGTAATTTGAAGATACTTCTGTAAGGTACCTGAATATCTACTACTGTCGAAGGTTGCAAAGATTCGGGAGAGGTTGAGTCCTCATGGACCTCAATACAAACATACCGGGGACTGTGGGACATAAATTTAGTTTCCCTAACTGCTCAAAGAGGGCGCCAGGTGTTCTGCTTGTGATTTTAGGATCATTCTGTGGCCCTAGGGAAAAATTACTCGTTACATTTGACCTAATTTGTATTTCCTAGGCACCGAACGGTAACCTGGAATATTCACACTCATCAAAAAATTAAATTAAGAAAAAAGTCACTAGCTAATACCTAACTAACGTAGCGCCTTTCTGTAAAGCTTCAACATACTGTACTAGTGCGGATTTCCCTGACACGTGTGGGGATAAATATCCCATATATAAACTCTACCCCCTTCCCCCACCTTGCGTAGGCTTGCATAGGGTGTTGATGTGCTTGAAAGTGCTGCTTCGGCAACAGAAAAATCAGGAAATCCTTAAAAAATGAAAATCGTTTTACAAAACCGGCAAGTTAAGAGTTTTTGTCTTTCATTCGGGATGTATTGTATTTCTGATAAGTCTGAAAATTGACTAACGACAAAAAAAGGGATAATTTGTAATTAGCGTGCCATCCTATCCATATCATAACCCCTCCCCCCAAAAAAAATAATGTCAGAATTGAGTCAGCTCAGCTATACAGGCATGAAGTTGTTTTAATAAATTATATATTTTTTATTTTTAGTTATTTATTTATTACTATCATTAATTTTTAGAAATTATAAATGTCTATTACTTAATTACATTGATTGATTGATTATTTTTTTTGTAAATAATCATGTAATTTATTACTTCATTAACTACTAAATAAACAATAAGTAATGAATTATTAACTTTAAAAAAATTAAGCAAAAAACTACTTATTGTAAGTAATTTAATTAACTAAGTAAATTATTTCAAAAATTAATTTTAATAAAAATCAAGTAATAAATAAATTAATCTGGAAAAAATTAATTAATAATAAGTAAATAATTAATGACGTAACAAGTTTCTTATTACTTAATTTTAAAGGGAAATATCTTCTCACTCCATTCGAGCATCTTGCTCGAAATAGCTTTTGCAACATAAACTTATTGCCCATAGGTTACAGCGAAGTAGCAAAAGCGCTCGACCAAATCCATTTTTCACGAGGGCCAAAAAACGGAAAATTAATGCCTTTGCAACTTTTAGACGCGTATGAACTAATGCTGCAAAACAGCCACACAGGAAAGCTAGCTGGGAGGAATGTACCTTTAAGTTGCTTAATTAAATTAATTTTTCAAAATGATCTCGGGGTATGATTTATTTTTCTTGCATTTTCGCCCAGACTCGACTGTCTCATCGAGCAATGGACTGAATCCTTAAAATAAATCGTGCGCTCAATGAACTGAGTAATTATCCTACAAAAAAAAATCGTGCTACGAGTAAGTTTAGGCACCAGAGTGATTTTCTTCTATGATCGTGTCTCTTACACACAGTCTTGCTTGATATTCTTGGCTGTGTTTGAACAGGATATTGCTGATTTTTAAGCATAAACTGGTGATGGTTGTGTGTTGTTTCAAACCACTTCATTGAAATCGGCTACAGTGATCATATACTATATTTCATTTATTATGTTCTTGAATTCCTGCTTTTTTAAGCATACAGATATGAACCCAAATACAAAAGATGCTCGTTTTGTTTACATTATTATTATTATTATTATTATTATTATTATTATTATGAAAGTAATAAGTAAAATGTTAATAAACATACTTTTCCACAACTTGTAGTCTGTGCGTGGTTACTCCATAAGCAATACGTATTGGATTACGTCGTTTTGGCCTACAACCGTTGGGCGACTGCCTGGCGAGGTAGCGTAGTGGATGCTGTATTCGCCGTAACGTTACGAAAGTCCGTCACCGTTGAAACTCCGTTCCACCGATATCCCGAGCAAGGTAAATAACTCCACCTGACCGGTAAGAACAAATCATAAATCTTCTTTAGATAGCAACCCAAAGAAGAACGGATATGACGTAACACTATGTTGTAACACTGACGTAACCAACTCTGGCCTTGCTGAAGGAAGTTGTCCCTGGAGGCTTTCTTCATTCGTATTTTGTACTTCACACATACCACTGTGAACTTCACACATGTAGCTCTGAACTTCATAGTTATATCTACGAACTTTATGCTTCACACGTACAACTACGAACTTCACACATATATCTACTTCACATACAACTGAATTTCGTAGTTATACCCGTGAACTTCACACAACACATAGAACTGCGAACTTCTTACTTACATCTGCGAAGTTCATATCACACAGCCAACTGTGAACTTCACACATGCAGCTATGAACTTTGTACTTCACACATATGCAACTATGAATTACGAAGTTCAGATATAACTATAAAAATAGCACGAGACATCACAGGGATCCTTCTCTTCCCGAAAATTCCAGGGGTGGCTGAGGTCGGACTCGAACCCGGGGCCTCTGACACATGAGACGATCATGCTAACCATCAGGCCACCTTGCCCCGTATGGGCCCTTAACACAACACTTCACACATGCACTGCACTAAGGAACCGGTGCCGGTCATTATTTATGGCCGGGGGGGAGGGGGAGGCAGAGGAAATGAAACCACAAAATTTTCGACGACTCCCCCCCCCCTTCGAGATCATGACTGAAAAAAAATTGACCCCACACCCCAGTAAGGTCTAAAAGTAATGTGACGCCCCCCAAGAAAAAAAATGCGTTTTTCGTATGCCTACTGAGACTGTCTGCAGATGATTTCCTGTAGGCAAATTAAGAGTAAGTAACACTCCGCACCGACAAGGTACCACTGGTTGTAAGTAAAACAATACGTGTTTAACGAAAAGGCACGTACGTGTTGGGTTAAAAATGTTGTATAAAACACCGATGTCCCTTACACCCATTTTGTATAAAGTTTCATACAATACAATGATGACACACTGTTTGCTTTTTTGCCGCCCATCCGTAGCTTAGTCAGAAGAAGTAAAGAAACCAGGGGCAATGCTTTTCTACAGTATTTAATGAAAAAAAAAACAGTACTTGTAGTATTGGTACTACTAAAGCTTCAAAATCTTGTACGCTCATACGATGGGGGAAGCTGAGGCGTTGTTAGAAATTTTGACAGCTGAAAATACCATATTTTTAGTTCCAAAAATGAGTTTTTCTTCCAGTTTGGTCAAGGTTTTTTTTTTGTGTGACCCCATCTCTTGACGGGATCAGAAAATGTATGACCCCCCCCCCCCCCTGAAGAGGGTCCAAAAAATTTGTGACCCCCTACTTTCCTACCCCCTCCCCCTCCTCCGATGGTAAATAATGACCGGTCCCTAAGAAGCGAAGATGTTCGTAAGTAGACGTGTGGTTGTCTTATTGCCTGCTTTGTCGCAAATTTGTCACCTAAAAAATGTGAAGAACGGGAATTAACCAAATTCGTTTTATTCTGCTTCAAAGGGTCAAAGGGTTTTTAGCGAGCGTTAACCGCACCCGGTCATCTTCCCGACGAAGCCCTAAGGCCGTATGTCTGCAACACCCGGAATGAATTCTCAGGAGGTCACCCACCCAAGTACCAAGTATTCTGCTTCGGCTTAGAGTCAACAATGCGTTGACTAGATAAATGCATAAAACTGGCCTGGATTGTTCGCTACAGTTGTACTAAAATAAAGGAGGGGGGGGATGAAATTACGTCAACAGGAATCTAAAAATTTACGTTCTCCATGTTGTAACCATTGCAAACTACTTCCTTATTTTTAAGCGGTCGTAAACGGTTAAATGAAAAAAAATTAAATAGAAAAAAAGAATGAACGAAAGCGGTGGAATACGACGCTACATTGTTAAATGCGTCGTAATTTTTTTTAAGGTTTTAAACAAGATTAATGGCCAATTAAGCATTTCCGTTTCGAAGTAAACGTCTCATTTAATTTTATAGTTAACCATAAAACCCAGCCATTCTTTACTACTGCAAATTATACTTTTGAACCCCGAACCTCACTTAACGCGCTGGATCTGGCGGCCGAGCGGAAATACGATGGAAGCGGTGACGTCATTTCCTTTGTTAGCGCCACTCTGCGTTGTTTTTTTGCAACTCTCGAAGCGTAATAAAAAGTCTTGATTTGTGCAGTTCCCAGGAAGGGATTTTTTTTAAACTAAGTTTATTCAGCTTAAAAGACATAACCAAATGAAAGAGGCTTACTTTCGTTCCATAAGTGCGTAATCGCGTGCCGTGTGAGGACAACAGATAAACCGACATAAAAGAGCTGACTCTTGCCAAAGAAAAGAAAACTTTGGATCGAAATAGTAGCAAGCACAGGATATAAAAATACTAATTTTTTTTTTTAAGAAATTTTGACGAGCCTTAAGTCAGCCGAAGCAATTAATGCTTGTAAGGCTGAACCGACTCAATTTTGAACATTACCAGATTTATTTAGAGAAGAAGAAATCTGGTAAAGGGAGGTGCCAGCCCGGAATTCCATCCGGGAAACCTCCGATCATCGTCGGGGCTGAAAGATTGTCCAGAATTAGCCAGAATACATCCCACAGCCGCTGAAGGAGCATGGTAGCCTCTCACGCTACCCTGGCCGGCAGTCCTGGCGGGGACTTTGCCAAGGCCCCCTTTCCAAGGGTTCGACCGAATCCGCAAACCTCCAGCAACCAGGCTGAGCTCTCTCACTGCTCAGCCACGGTGACCACAAATAATAATGAAAATGGTGATAAAAAAAAACAACATACAGTACCCGTATGCAGTGACGTAGCTACGTTAGGTGGGGCCACTGGCAAATTAGCTCTTCGCCTGCCGCCCCCCCCCCCCCCGTCCTTAAGGCCGCTAAAAGATTATTTAAGGGGTTCTCAGGCGCGCACGCATGGTATTTTTCTTAGCGCATGATACGTTTTTTTATGACATTGTCGAAAAAAATGTTCGATCACGCATCAGCACTTTCACCAAACATTTCCTGGAGCCGATGACCTTATCAGGTCTCTGCTCCATTCACATGATCGCCTCGAAAATCTACGGGTCGTTCAGAGGTATGTCCACGACTAAAAACTTGGATACAAAGAATGACTGCTATAAAATGTACGACTTTTGGACGCTGTTCTTGGAATTAAACATAGATATTAGAATCCACAACAATATGTAAACTGCTGATATCGTTTTGTTAGGTAAAAAAAAAAATATAGCCATCTTCCTCATCTGCAAAAAAACGAATAAAATGTAAAAAAAAAAAAAATAGACGCCCTCTCGCGTCATTTTTTTTCAGTACCACTCCCGAAAACCACTTAATTAATTTTTAGCGGCCTAATATGCAGGATGGCCCATAAAAAATGCAAGAACTGAAAAATGCGTTAAGTATTTTTAATTTTAGTTAATGTGAAAATACAGACCATTTTTTCGTATTCCAGTCAAATAGTCCCTATTTTCAGAAACTTGGAGGAATGTTTCCTCTCGTGGATTTGGTGGTGGGGGGGGGGGGGGTTGGAGAGAGGTGGACGGACGGAGAGTCTCGAAATTTATTTTTCAAATACTGTTTATGTCAAAGGAGCCTTTTGTAAATCTAAATAACCTGGAGCTTTTTGTAAATCTAAATAACCTGGAGCGGCGCCGCTGTCCGTGTGTTGTAGTAGAGACCCCTGAGAGATCTCTCAGGGACGAAAGTGGACATTTTGTTCTGAGGGACATTCTTTTTTTTTCTCCTGTCTTTTGCCCTCTTTTGCCCCTTCCTTAGCCTTTTTTTTTTCCTTTCCAGGGCTTTTTTTTTTCCTTTTAGGCCATTTTATTTTACTTTTCTTATTTTTTT